>JAHZNI010002850.1:0-23417 GCA_027744415.1 Seira ritae
TTTTGTTTCAAAAATGTCAAAAGATATTTAAGGCCAAACTGAAGAGGGAATATTACTGCATTTGACTGGTAACTATCCATTAGTGGAAAGGTGCCAGTGGGGCTGTTATATATGCTGCAGACTTTACACTATTCATTCATTCATTGGATTGGTATTACTTTTTTCTCGTTATAGAAGAGCTTTATGTACATTTTCTGAATTGCATATTACCTCCATAGTTCATATAAAGTCCATTTTATGGTGATCCTCTGCTTCTCTCACTCATTACATTCCCCTCAAGACTGAAGAAAGGAAACTCTCTACGAGCCATACTGTGGTTTTAGCCTTGTGATTAAGGCCCAGAAGATGTATTTTATTACACCCTAAGCGTCTCATTGCTCTTGTACCAAAACTAGATCGGATTGCTCCTTGGGGCTTTCTCATTTGTCCTCTTGCCTATTTCAAAGACACACCGCACCAACCAACATCAACACAGCATAATAATACCATAAGAGATGGACGTATGTACATATATACGTGCTTTCTCTCACCGTTCACATTGCTCCAGAAAGAAATTCCTGATATTATGGCCACTACCATGTGATATTTAGTTTTTGCGAGAAAGATTTTACTTTTATAAGCACGA
Source organism: Seira ritae (assembly GCA_027744415.1). Taxonomy (NCBI): domain Eukaryota; kingdom Metazoa; phylum Arthropoda; class Collembola; order Entomobryomorpha; family Entomobryidae; genus Seira; species Seira ritae. The sequence continues at coordinate 626 of JAHZNI010002850.1, forward strand.
CCATAAAACCTGGCAAGTTCACTTTACAGTTTTCATTTTCCTTTTACAATGTTATCTGGCGGATAGAGCCGACCAGGCCATATCGGAACCAGAGGCGAAGCTACAATAAAGCGACAGGAAAACAAACGGCGACGTTTTACTCACATGGTGGCACACTACTTTCTCCCAATGTGATCTATAAACTGTCCATTCCTTTTACCCTTGAGTGAATTACAACGCCAATATCCCCGGCAGTTCTAGTACGGTTTTGCGGTATGGTAGTTTCATCTTCTCCAGTCGAAAATTACCAATGACTCTTGCCTTTTACTTTTATATGTATGTCCTCTCAACCAATACAATGTTCGCATGTTATTATCATTTATTACAAGTTTTGGATAGGCATTCTATTCTATTCTACATCTCCGTTTATTGTTTTCAATGGGTTTTATAGTGAAATGTAGAAACTTTTTTCTTTGAAATAAACTACGTAATAAAAACAAAATAAATAACTTCGCCTGGAGGAATTGAACAGAAAACTAGCTCTTGTATCGCCCCGATCGCAGTTTGTCTTTGTTTGTATGACGTTAGTGTGATTCCTATTGTGTAGCATGCTTCTATGTGAAACAGAAAAACGAAATTAATTTAAGAGATGGAAGCCTATGCTATACTACTATAAAGCATAAATTTTTGTTCTGAAAAATACATATACGACCCCCCAATTTTATTGTCTTTGCTTTCTGAAATTACTTTATCATTAGGTTTTCTTCTTTCAAGTTGGACGCAGGGAAAATAATCTGCTGCTGGAAAAGAATGATGTTAATGTCTCGTCTCTGAACAAACTTTGCCGTGCAGCCATGTTCATAGTACCTACGTAATGTCATTTCCATTTTTAAGCTTCGAAAATATGGTAGACATTGCCAAATATGATATTCTTTATGAAAGTATAAATAGCTGTACTGTACTTACATGGAGTAAAGGAGTACTTCAAGAACTGGTGCGGGTGTACTTTACGTAAGTATAAAAAAAAGTTTTTGTCAAAATGCTCGTGCGCACGCATACCATGAACGAAGGAACTGAAAAATAAATTAGATTAGGTGCCGAGGGATTTTACGTTTTATTTAATTTGACACTGTGATGTGCTGCTATGCTGCACATTCAGAACAGGAACTGTGTGTGCTCCAACTTTTTTTTAAAGGAATAAAAGTATCATATTAGGCTCAAAAGGCGAGCACAAAATTATAATTACGGGGTACAAGTCGGTCCTTAATTATTGCAGAGAAAGGTTTCCTCCTATTCTTTACGCTAATCCGGTGGAAATGCATTTAAAGTGGGAGTCCAAATCTGTAAGAAGAATTTAGGGTAATTTAAATTGAAACAATGCTGAGAGGAAACTTTATTTGACACATCAGCGGCTTCATTTTTACTATTCTCTGCGCTCTGCTGATGTCTTTGTTCTTAAAATGGAATTATGCAGGAGACTGAGTGAGCAGAGCTAATCTGAACACAGGTACTTTTTTGTTTTAGTCCATTCTGACACATAAAAGAATGTCCCGCGATTTCTCCTTTGAGACTTTCTTTTTTTTCTCTTCCACCGCTCCCTATCCTTTCTTCTGCTTTCATGATAACTGGTTGCAACTAGGCGCGTGAAATTAGTTATGCGTAGTGCTGCTGAAAAAGAAAGATCTTAAAGTACGTAAAGCATATCTAGTTAGTCCATGGGTAAAAATTAAGAGGAAGAAATCTTTGTGTGCAACTCGTTTCGTTATACTGCTGGTGTTGTATTTTGTAGTTTAAGCCATACATTCTATTCCATTTGCTCTTTTATTATGAAATTCAGATTACTTTAAGGACGAAAGATTTCACCGGGAATCTTTTCTTACCAAAATAGGCATTAAATTTGAGCTTCATTTTTGCGTAGACAAATGTATTTGTAAACTTTGAGTTTTTTTGGTATCTTAAAATGAACTAAATATTTTTTGTTTAATATTACTTGCTTTAAATTTTCCAAGTTATCGATATCATCAGACCATACCCCTCTAATCAAGTACGTCGTGCGGAAGAAAGGCGCTTCCGTTTTTTTTCAAGTTGGCGTTCTCGCCGATTCCTAGATCTTTTTCCGAGCACTTTCCATCTTCCGTTTTTATAATGGTGGGAACAGCTCGCTTCATTTATGCCTTCTTCTACTTTCACTCGCTCCCGCAGTCTCGAAAAAGAAAGGAAATAGATAATTTGATTTGCATAATTTCATCATCTTTTCGCCGAGCGTAAAACGAAGTGGCAAAGTAAGATGTGAATATGAGGAAGCTTCTCAGACACTTAACCGTATGTACTTGCTTAGGTATTCATTCCTTGCAAAGAAAATTTTTGTCCAAAAAGCTGATAAATATTAATACGGGGAAAATTGGTGTTCTAAGGCACTTACCAGTTTGGTCTTGATTCTATTATAATTAAAATGAAAGTGGATTTATTAAAAGCATGGTTCTTTGCTTTTTTATACGCTGAAATTATTCTAAAAAAATTAAGGGTAGACTGTGATAAACTTACTTTTTTTATTATGTTTACCGACCAAAAGGATTCCTTGTATCACTTTTGCCTAAATTGAAGCAAACTCTTTAATCTAAAAATTGCCTGTGATGTGAATGAGGTTGCTTTTGATCGCCAGTTTGGTCCAATGCAATCTCTTTCGGTTATGCCTCCCTCCTTAAAGTTTGACAAATCCATGTCAAGTGCACTGGTACTCAATAAAATTGTATTGAAAAACTGCCTTGATTGTCAAGTCACTAACATCAAAAACGTTTTGTTTCAAAAAATCATTTTAAAAACTCTGTCAAAAGTGTGCACTTGTCAAGGGCTCCTTATTATGCTCCCTTTGTTCCAATAAAGTTTTACGAACCATGAAATGCTGTTGGCTGGTGTTCCCTTATACCTTTCCCCCTCCGGAGAGACAAGAACACTAGAGAAAGGCTTTGCGGAAGTAGAGTAGACTTGCCTCACTCAAAAATTTGTGTGTTTTCTAGATAGTTCCGTAAATGTGTCCCACTTTCTATAATGGATGGCTACAGGATTTTTCGTTTTCAAATGAAATTACTTTCAATGTGCATAATAATAATATTAATAACAATAATGGACTATACGCTCCATCTTTTTCCTGTGGATCTGAACGCAAAACTTTTGAATGGGAAAAATGCAAGGCAGGATGCAAAAAATATCCAAATACATAATGATATCCAAAACCAAACCGCCTTTCCAATCGTCGCGTCGCTGCCTTGATCTAGCCTATACTATATTGCCACAAGACAAGTCACTCAACTCAATTTATTTAAACACATTGTTTCACTGCGAAAACACAGTTGAAAAATATGTCATGTCGAATCGTGTCGTATCGTATCACAGGGATTTCCTTACAAAAAAGTATTTTCTCTAAGTGTATGAAAGTATGCATGCAGCAGCGATGCCTTCAAACTTTGCCAACTTGATATGCATATCAGTAACAGCGTACCCAAGACCCAAGAACATTTCGCTTTGGGTCAATTTCCCTATTTTGACAGAAAAGTTTTATGGAAAGAGAGATTTTCTATTTGACTTTCCCAAAACTTTTCAAAAGTTATGCAAATAGTGCTTATTTGATTTAAGTATGACAGCCTACAGCATGTACCATAACTTTTAGAAATTGCTTTCACGCCACTTTGTCTAGGCCTGTTTCTAGCTATACAGTTCTCATGGCTTGTCAAAAACGGTAAAATAATGGATGTAAGGTCGATTTTAGAACGGTGAAAGTACACATAAATTTGACAGCTGCATTATCATACACCAAAGAGCTAAATGGTTAAATCAAATGTAATGCAAAACCTACTGTACGTGCATATGTACTCAGCTGGTTTAACTTAACTTCACCTTCAACTGTTTGAACTTTTAGAAATCATTCATTTGCCACCAACTTGACTTTCGAAACAGAAATACAGATGGTGTACACCTTGCAACAATAAACTTATTAAAAAAAGAGGAAATCACTCTTCTGAAGGATAATTTTTTATAGTTTTTCACGTCTTGCGCATTCGTTTCTCAGAAGTTCACGTTTCCCCTTCAAATGCATACAAAAATCTTCGTAATAAATGCTAGCGTAAGTAAATAGCCCGAAAAAGTAAAACTGGTGGGTTTGCCATCTCGAGTCTTACCGTCTGTCTAGAAAATTCCTTTGAGGAACAAGATAATAAGCTGGGTAAAGTTTCTCATGCTCATGCTGATGAGATGATCACATCACATCACAACTTTTTTCTTACGTAAATATTAGGTATCCAGAAATTCGTTCGTGTCTTGAAATAATGAAAATGATGAAAGCAACGAGAGAAGAGATAAAGACGGAAAATCATACTCGCTTTGCATAACTAATGAATGAGAGCCTTGCGTATCATCCGGTTCTGGGAAAAAAGTCTCGCGTCCAAAGCTTTTTTCATACTATGATATATACATACATACATTACATAGGTAAGCAGCTACACAGTTTGATTTAATGATTCAGATTCAGGCTTCGTTTTGAAATGAAAACTTCAAAGGATGGATGCCCTGTTGTACAAGTACAGTCTACCTTCTAAAGAGTAGAAAGAGAGAAGCGTTATTAGTGAAAGTTATTTAGCATTAATATGAATGCATGAGTGATCAGCAGTGACGTACGCCTACGCCCAGTGATTCAATTCTGGAAAAAGCATGTACCCAGGGAGGTCATAATCCGCCCAGTGCTGCCTTTTCATTGCAGTTCAAATGGATTAGTCACCATACCAGTATAATATAAATGACGGTCGCGCCGCTTCCAGTAAAAAAACTTACTCCTCATTGCAAAATTTTCATAATAACTTGACAATTCACAATGCCTATTATGTGTTTGGTGAATGCCCAGACCCCGCACTACCTTATATGGGGAATTATCTTTTCTCTGAATAGTTATTGGTGTAGCAGCTGATAAATTATGAAATAATACAGCAGCTTAAAAGAAATGGCATAATTAACTTTTTTTTTACAATCGATGGAGGTACTTTAATCTAAATACATATTATCTTTGGCAATACTACGTAGGCGATCCCATTGTAAGTGTGGGAGTGAATGCTGAAGCTTGATAAAAGTGAATGACATGTTAACAGGGCATGTTTAAAATTTTATGGACACACATGTGTACGTATGGGTTCATTAGAAGGTCTTTTATTGCTTCAAGTTTGCTATTTCTGAAATGCACGATGTTTTTCTCTCTATCTACAATTTACCCTTGACTGTTGACAGAGTTAAATTCAACTACATACAAGTCTTTTAGCCCAAAAGTTCAGTGTTGTTAGATAAGAAGAACAACTTCCTTATGGAGTGACAGAAACAAGATATATTTAAAGCTTCACATATGTAATAAGTTTTTTTTCCTCAGAGGGCATAATATACATAGGACCCACAGGATCGTTGAAAGAACAAGCAATTGACCAGTTGCAATATATATTATGTATCATAGTGTGATGATGAAATATAGGATCTATGTAGCCCTTTTATGTTATAAAAAAGTTACGACTGGACGTACCTAGTCACCAAAAACTAGTTATAACGTTTCGATGAACTCCTCAAAGTTTTCTTCTTCGCATAGCATCTAGCATCTCTACAAAAGAGCTTTTTCAGCTTTATTTCTCCACTTGATGGTGTGGTTAAGAGTTATCTGAGTATTGGCAAGCCGCCCTCAGTTCCGATAAATTTTCCTTTCCTTTTGGCGAGTATGACATGTCGAGCTAATCGAATCGGAACTAGTTACATGCCCTTTTCTAGCCAAAAACTGGCCGTTTGTGAAAGTATCGAATGGCCAATAAAAGCTGTAAAACGACTTATATAATTTTAAATTAAAAGACCCATCATACCTTATAAAGAAATATACTATAATGCAAAGGGAAAAGAACAGGCTGCGATGTGTTCAGTGTGGAACGAATTGAGCTGGTCGAGTTAGAGTAGTACTCAAAGTGCGAAAAATTTCTTTGACAAGCAATCTTTTTCGTATGAAGAGTAAGCTTCTATACTCAGAATCATTCTTCCTTCCCCCTTCAATACCATCATTCAGTATGGACGGCTTCGAATTCGAATACGAAATCATAAAAGTGTACCTATGCGGTTTTATATCAGTGGTCCACACAGCGAGAGTGAATGTACAAAATAGAATGAAATCTTTTCTTTCCATTTGAAGTACGTTGCGCATTCGTATCGCATTCGCAAGTAAAGCCGAGGAGAGAGAGGAAATTTTTTCCTATATAATAGCAACATACTTTCCTCGTCGCAAGTATTGAGCTCTTCTTTCCCCTCCGTAAATCAGTTATAAGCGTCTCTTTTGTCGATATCTTTTGCCAGCTTGATCCGCTTTCACCGCCGGCCTGTAATGTAAGCCCAGCTGAAGAGCCGATACAAATCCCTTCCGTTATTCATCCGTTCATTTTCATGAAAAGTGTATGATTTAGTTTAGCATAGTAAGTAGTAGTTGTAGCATGCGTTTCCTTCCATCACAATGTTTTGGTTTGAAGCTACGTTTATGATTATAGTGAATTTATTTTGTGTGATTATTTATAGTACATGCATCCGAAATTGTTTCAACGCAAATTTTAGAACATTAAGGTGGTTATCTGTCAAATACGAGAGAAGTTAAAATAATATGATGAATTTGACTTAACAATTTGAATGCGATGTATGATTGACTGTATGAATAGCGATGGATAGCAGATCATGAAATTGCTTTCTAGTTCATTCATTTTCATTTAAAAGTAGTGCCTTGTGAACGTAGAGATAAGGAAGGAAATGAATGTTATCAACCAGCATAATTCTTTGAAATCCAATTAATTATTATTATTTAGCTGGAAGGACTATCTGCGAAAACATTCGTTTCGTCGGATTTCTAATCGTAAATTCTAATCGTAAACTCTAATGCAAACCTACAAACATGGATTGATACGTATGATTTCAAATTATTGACTCTATGTCTCTTTCAGCATTCCTCCTCCCATTCCATCCTAATTATTGCGAATCAGTTGGGTACATAACTTTAGCTAAAGGAAGGACAGAATCATTAAGAGTTAACCAACGTTTTATGTATTTTGTGGTAAAGCGTGGGAGTTGAAAAGAGCATGCATCACATCCCAGGTACATCCACGTGTACACGTGCACCAAAGACAATTTTACAAAAAAATATATGTATAAAACATCTTTCGTAGAAATAGTAAAATTCCATCTTCCTAGGAAAACAATAAATTTTTTTAATATTTATATTTCAGAATGATACTCGTCACATGCTATCAATGGTATTTGTGATTCAATAAAGTACTTATTTTTTGCAGGTATGTAATTTTAATGGAACAAAAACATCACATTATCCATCTGACATTTGTGGGTTGAAAGTTGAAAATGTACAAGTCAAATTGAACTTGTTTTGAGAGCAAGCTGTGCTTAAGTGTAGTGTATTTTATGCCTTTCGTGTGTGACAATTTGCATATGCCATTTTTATGCTTTTCTGATATTTTCCTTTTCGTGGATCATTTTATTCTTCCCAAGTATAGAATATTTGTAAATAGGATGAGAAAAAGAGAAAATTGGATGTTGTTGACTGAGGCATAATGCATTTTTGGAATTGGAATGTGGTTGTAAATTTTCCACAAACAATATTCTCCTCTTCTGCTGTAAAACGGAAGCTTTCTCATTCTCATCGCGAGGGTGGAGATAATATATGCACATATATGAATCGTCTTGAGGGCTTCCCTTTCACTCGATGTGCATGAGACTGTGTACAGAGTTTCTCAAAGATATGAACATTAAAAACTAGAATTGATTCCTTCGAGTCGTATTTTCATTTTATTGGCAATAAACAAAAGTACTACTGGTGTATTTGTGGTTGAGTTGATGTCTGCAAAGAAGTCGACCCGGTCGTGTATTTATAAATCGAGACACATAAGTATACATAAGCAGGAGCTTCCAGTCTCCCATTTTTTATATTATTCGTATTCTTTTGTTGATTTTTCGTCTATTTTCCCACAGTAAAATTTGATATTGATGAAAGGCAAAGTGGAAATCAAAAAGGTTAAAATGCAGGAACGAATCAAATATTTCTGTGCGTCAGCATACCTCAAGAAGTCTAAAATCCAAGAAATATTGCTTCAAGGTAAATTGACAAAGGATGAAATTCTCTACAAAACAAGAAATGAATTGAAAGTGCTCAGTTGGAGGTTGTTTCTGGCCGCCGAAAGGAAACTACAAATTGATTTATGCTTGAAAGCTCTTATTGAAATGAACAAAGACCAGAAGACAAGGAATAAAAGACCACGAAACCCTTGCAGTTTGATAAATCTTTTGCAAGACATTATGCAGATTCCCTGTACATACCTATTACTTTACTTCTCAGACAAATGGAAAGAGGTCGACCTGAACAAGTTTATTTGGCTCTTGCATGATTGCATTGCAATCTTTTTGACTTCATGACAATATCATGGAGAAACCACAGCTTTCAATTTTCTTCAAAATAGAGGGATTTTTGATTGGTTAGAAGAACACGTATCTAACTTCGAATCGAAAAGGAAAATATATTTTTTAATGAGGAAACTTTTTATGTTTCGCCTTTCACAAGAATGCCGATTCTTTGCATAATACCCATACGATGATGATAACTTTCAAAAATACGTAATTTCTCCACGAACTTCCATGATTTGTCAGGCCCAACCAGAGCCTGACACCATTAGGCTCCCGAATTCGACAGTTTTAATGGTTGAAAGCCTCGATGAAAGAGAGAAAATTCCAAAGTAACATGTCATTGCATGTCATGATCGGCGAAAGGCAGAGAACGAGAACGTATCATGCAATCTTCTAACTCGATACGTGTATTTACTTAAAAATTCATAGCAGCAATCACTAGTTCAAAAGGTTATAACACAGTATGTTTTTGATCGAATCGAAAGGCACGCTTTCATTTCCTTCCCTCCGTACCACCGCTCATGCTTCCAGAAAAAAGAAACTGACAAAGGTTCTAGGTAGTTTTTTTTGTTTTTCGCTCAAACTCTCACGATCAAGCAAACCTAACTGTCTGGTAATAATATGGTTGCATGTATGAATATAAAAGTAACATGGGAAAGGAAAGAAAGAATTCAATCTCGAAAAATCCATTGAATGTCAAGTTTTTCTTCATTCGTGCAGATTTCAGCGGGAGAAAACGTGTAGCTCTTCTATGACTGACTGACTTTCAGACTGATTGCGAGATTGAAAGAAAAATCTGCAGGATGGAAAATACTGAAGAACAATGCCGCGATTTTATGCTGTTGCTTTCTCTCTCCCTCCCTTTTCAGCAGAGAGCAACGCGAAAGCTGAAAGGGAAGCTTATTTTCCGAATTTGTGTGATACGATTGGTGTGAAGGTTTGTCCTGGAGTATAATGTATACCGTATACGTGAAGAAGTACAAAGCGTTTCTCATACGTTCCTCGAGAAAAATGGTAATTCTGTGTTGCGGTTTCAAGTTGAGAAGGAGCTATACTAAAGAAAAGGTGGTACAAAATTAAGCTACGGGGAGAAGACTGTCAATATATGAACATGAACACACGCAATATTTGATATCGAAAGACATGAAGTATGAATTTTCTCCCTTTTTCGCTCGTTCCGTATTTCGGCATGAACGCACAAATTGCTTTTCTTTTTTTCACGTCGCATTTTATGCCTAAAGGAGTGCCAATACACTGACTCTTCATTATTATTTGCATGTGTAGAGTTTCTTTGATGTCGAGATAAAGTCTTGTGAAATATGTAGGAATGATTTCCCAATATTAGCCAGATACATATGTATGTAGCTTCAGAGGAATTTATTATAGAACCTCTTGTTAATTTATCTCTGTTGAGGTTTTTAAGTTTTTTTGGTGGGAGGAAATCAGACAAAAAAGGAAGACAGTCGAATCGGCTAATAATGCGGACGTAGAAGGTACCAATTTCCGCTTTTGTTGCGAAAGGAAGAAAGTTGAGAGTCAATTGTTATGGTGTGGCATGACATGGAAAAATTACCGACTCTGCTTAACTATCTCGCTGCTAGTGGAGTCATCATTGTATTTCTGCGAGGGAGAAATGTATTCCGCATTAGGAAAAATGGGTATGCGGTCGATCTATAGTTGTAGAACTAAACTTTATCAGACTTGGATATTTTTTCTAAGGAAATGTGGAATCGATATGATTTTGCGACAAACTTGACTTGACTTTAAGTAGGTAACTACTAACAACCTGGGTTTAACTTGCGCAAGCAAGAAGGGAACACTGCTGCAGTAACTTGGTGAGAACAAAGCATTGTTAAAGAGGGGGAACGAAACAGTGTTATTGAATGCATATAAAGCGCCTACAAATCGAAGCAGTAAAAGATTTTTAAATGTTAATCAATTATTTCGTCAGTTTTGCAATAATTAACCAGAAATTAAACACATAATGAATCTTTCTTGTTGCCATATCAACAAGTGTACTAAACTTCTGCTCCATTGTCATTGTGAAGATGGAGATATTATGTCTACCGACGGACAGACAGAAAATGTAATCACATAAGAACTAAGAATTGATTTTCTAGAAAATGAAAGTTTTTCCCTTTGTTACCGAAAGATTATGAAAGATATTTTGTGAAAGCTCCAAATTAGCTTCAAATTACAGATAATTCTGTGACGTCTTCTTACCTTCGGCCTTCGACAGTGGATACACATGAAAGAAAATAAATAACAAAAAAGTTATACTACGGTCAACGAGTACCTTGATTCTTGATATAAAATCTTTCTGACAAAATATGAAGTCTACTTTCATTTTGACTTTTCTGATACACGTATCACATAATGTGTATCTGTGGAGAAAAAAGTGAGACATGGTGCAAAAACCAGTCTCTATATATGTACATCGTACATCAACATGTCCTGTCATCATTTTGTGAAGTTAATGTCTACGAGTAAAAATCAAATCAATCTTAAGACAAGCCGCGAAAGTATATTAAGACAGTTCAGTAATGTTTTAGAAATAAACTTGCTCAACTATATTTTGACTTTCGTATTGGTATGCTCTTGTCATCACTAGCCGACACAATGTCTTTACCGTCAAAATTCAATCATGAATTCCACTGTGGCATCCAATTTTTCAATGAAGTGTGAAAGATGGCCAAACGCTGGATTCTAGAGTTGATGAACATGCTCTCTCTCTCGTCATATCATATTATGATTTAGAAGATCTAGAGAACTTGGAAACGCATTCGGATTTTTTATTTTGGCACAGATAAGCTCATTCATCCCACGTCACATCCATTTTTATTCTGGGATTGACTTCTCTTGTGATGCAAGTGATATAATATCTGGTTGGAGCTCAGCTCGCCCTTCTTGTAATGATATCCACTAAAGCTCATCATCACGTACGATGAATAGATGTATCCTATAAAAATGTCTAGGCTGCAAGTTCTGGATGGATTGAAGAGCTGGTGAAAATGAAAAGAATTCCCATAAGGGACAACCATCACCATCGTTTCACTCGTCCCCTCTCATCTAGTTCATGCACATCACATCATCATCAGTAGCAGTGTAAGGATCCTTGTAAAGAAACAAGGTTACAAAAAGGTGTGTGCAAAAATGTTTTTCAAGCTTTTCCCCGTAGACGTCATCATCATCAGCATTCTTCTTTTCTAACAATGCTCAAAGGTGATGAGGAGGAGCTGATATGAAGTTATGATGATGGTCTCTGGAATCTGGATTTAGATTAGAAAATTGCACGAGTCTTTGTGTTTTTCTCATCAACACGAATACATGCTCTAAAGGAGGTGAATTTTTATATTATGCTGATCAAAACCTGAAAAATATGCATAGCGTATAGAGGGCTTACCAAGAGATGCTATTTTTCTTCGTTTGATTGCTGTTTTGTTTATTTGCCTATTTCGGCGAGAATTTATCGACATGGGAAATAGCTTCAATCTGGTTTCCTCAAGTTGAAGTCATGAATATCTGAGTGGGGTGTTGAAACCAGAAAATAAACCTGGTATACAGAGTAGCCCAAAAATTGTGTGTAAAAGACTACAGTCCCCTGTTCCCTCTGAAAACTCTCAAACAGTTGATGATTTATCTTCTTTAGTGAGAAATCATGTGCAGGAAGCAGCCTCTCTAATTTGGCTAGAACAAAAATACTCATTATAATGTGGGCACGGAAGATTAACGAAATTTACTTGCTCTTAAGGGGGAGGGAGAAAGGCCGATCCACCACCTAATTAAAAACAGAAGAAAACTCCATTATTCTTGGGCTCCTCTTAGAAATGCTAGGGAGAGTTCTAGATCTGCGTGTGTACACAGAAGATGCTCGCGAGTTCTTATTAAAAACTTGCTCTGAGCAGCATACATATATTACCCATACATTTGTATTTTTGCTGATGAATTGAATATTATCTAGTAAAAATGTATCTGTATTGGATTCTTAATACCCTGCTTCTTTAATGCAGCATCCAATTTCAATTTCTTAGTATTTCTTCCCGGGTGGAGAGCAATGTAGCGCAAGACGCAAGATGTTATAATATTGCATTTACTTTGCATATCATTTTCATCCTCTTTTAGGAGGAATTTCTTCAGTTGAAAGCACTTTTGCTGATGCATGACTACATTTGAGAGGGAATGGAAACCCCAGTCAAAGATATGCGATCCAATCCATTTCCTCCAACCTTTTCCACACGATAGGAGAGAAAGAGAGTCTGCTGCTTCAAATAAAGCACACTTACGCAGCGCATCATTCTTTACGTCTGTTTAGCTCTAATAACGCAAAATTGATAATACTGCGTATTCACGTCACTTTTCTCCAAGATGTGTGCGCGAGGAAGCTTACCGTCTCTCGCAAAATGCCATAACTTACAATTTGAAGAAATAAACTGCATGGGTATGTAACTTAGTACTAGAGCTCAGCCTTTCTCTATCACACCGCTCAAAAAATATATGAATACCTAGACTCATACTCATGAACTTTCTTTTCTTTGCTGCGGCAATTCATTTTTTTCAGAGGAAACACCTTTCTCAGCCTCAAAATTCTTATTTTGAAAGACTCACATCTCTTCGCGGACAAAGTGAAAAAAATGTGCTCAGTTATGCTTTCTCTCAGTTTATTTTCTCATTCATGTCATTCAAATAGTATTCGCAATTTACACAGAATGCAAAAAAGATGCTACTACTTGGGTACAGTGTTGGACGAAATTCTTTAAGAATGGCTCTCCTTATGCCTTTATTGCGGTACTTGTGAATTATGATCTGCCTTACAAATCTACATTTGGAGGTAAACTCAAATATCTCATCGTTTTACATGACAGGTGTGACCAATTCTAGGGCCATTGGAAACAGTTAATCGCTTTTGTACATTGGACATGAGACTGCTTCTTGAATGAGACGAATAAAATGAATAGGAACATACATACACATGCATACATAAACTGCATCTACCTAATTTAGAAACGTTATGACCGAATTCATGACATTATACATACTGATCTTTGTATTAATAACGACAACTAAAATCAAAACTAATATTAAATAAACATAATCAAAATATGTAATAATAAACGTATTGCTCACAAAATATGAAAAAAAGGCCACAAAGTCAGAATAAACCCGATTCACAGATTTCCATTTTCAGCCAATGAATTGAATTTCCAACGAAATATGGATTCGCCCACGGACGTTCAGTCAATTTTTGCATGAAAGCGAACAGTGCAAAACATTAAAGTAGCGCCCAAAAAGCCGCAGACGGATCCCACAGAAGCAAGTCAGAGTAAGAGGATATATTTGGGTTAGCAGCTTACTTCACCTATTTTCTTTGAAAGGTAATAAGGCTATTGAAAACTTTCCTTGTGGAAGCGGGGCAATATGGCACTCTCAAATAAAAGAAGCCAAATCTGCCCTGCTCTTCTGGCTGTGTATTCTTTTTCCTTTCTTTGTTAAGCTGAGCTCCAAGTTCCTTTCGGTTTTTCTCTAGTTTTTTGCTTTAAGAAAAGGTACCTTTTCCTGTTCATCCATCCTTTCATATTTGTTGTCCTTTTCCCCTGTTTCTTATCCCATCATGAAGTCCTATTCTACAATGCGTGTATCCAGTGAAAAATGTGTACACATTTTCGAGAAAGCTTTTTCCGAGGCATTGATTTTAGAATGACAAAGTAAATGTAAATGCAAGCATGCATATTTTTCTCTGCCTCACTCCTTTATTCGACTGGAAAGTAGGTATGCAAACACACTTGATGTAGGGCTGTCTACTTACATTCATCTATAGTGCAAATTGTGCTCCTTAATGCTTAATCCTTTTAAGATAAAGCTAGGAGAAAGAGGTATTGAATTGATGGAGTTGGTGGTGGATGAAAAGGGAAACTGTTTCGTTTCTACATGCAAGTCCACCAGCTAGAATGTCTGCACTAAACAGCATTTTCTCATAGAGCACATAGAATAAAACGAAACGAGGTGTAAGGTCTTCTATATACTTTCTCTGGGAAGGCCGGCATTACATATCCTCCTTTGGAGCACCGCTTTGGGAAGGAGGAGCTGCTGGCAGCTAAAGGTGGTGGTAAGAGGTTTTCGAAGGGAGTATTATGCATAATTTATCATGGAGGATATATATTTATTTTGTGCGGATATTTCAAGTGGCGTGCGTGCGTATTTTTTTGGAGAAACTTTTACAGAAATATTTACTTTATATCTATATGTAAGTAATGTTGTATGCACTATATTTTGTAAAATCAGGGAAAATATATTGCGTGTATGCATAAGCAAGAAGTCAGAATGAAGATAGGCGATGCATGCAACGCAGCTCAAAATTCGCTGTACCTAGCGAGACGCAACATTCGCTTCATGACGATTTTTAAGCGTAGTCTCTTATGCCCATCTAAATTTAACTTTTTCGTCTACCCACCCGCTTAAGGCTTTTGAACATAAGTAAATATTTCGCAACGTGTCTATCTATACACTCCTACTTCCATACAAAATACAAGCCGGTTAAACGGCTCTTGCTACATACATATAACCCCACAGCCTCTTGTCCGCAATTGAGCCAAGCCTAGAGAAAGAGAATTTTGAAGAAATTGTTAAATGAGCATCCAGGGACTTCCTTCAGAAAAGATATTCCTTTTCTCTTGAATTCATTTTCTCAGATTTTTTCGTTTCTCCATGGACGCGTATTTTCCTAAGTTGGGAGAAAGCTTATTTATGAGGCATTTTATTTGGAAGGAATACACCCACAAATGCGATGAAAGGCGGTGCGCATATAAGCGACATTTTTTCATGCATATAAGGGGAACGCGTCAAACCGCATTTATTTTTCTGGAATCACTGCTGCACACCAAAATGCTTTCTACTCTAATTAGAGGAATTCGAGACTGACTTCAAAGCCTACAATGTATACAAGCCGATTTTTTCCGGCCAGAACGTTGCACCTTCACTTTCCTAAATGCAATGCATGTAGCCAGTTCCGTTGCCGTCATTGACATGAGAAAATCGCTCAAGTCTATATCTTGACAGATATTTATTTAGCCCATTCCCTTTGAAATATCTGCACCACAACAAAGTAGTTACGTTGCGTGTATTCATTCTTACATTCCTTATCCTTATCGCTTTTGGGAATAGCTATGGTCTTTGTTCCCTCCAAAGGCAGCCATGGCCTGGCCATGCATTCATGATCCTCCTTTTTTCCTTTCTGCCGATCTAATCTAAACGTGTACATACTTCCTTTGTATCTTTTATATAATAATGTTCTGTTTGCATACACGAAGCAAGTCACGCCACATGTATGTACCACCTTAATTTATGCATTCTCCTTTATCCGTCGTCTGCATTTTTGACCTTTATTGCCCAGTAAAAACTCAATATTTGTTCCGTATTGTGCGAGCCGTTTTACTTGAACCAGGCAAAAGTACTACAACAAAGTGATAAAAATTGGAGATTGAAAATTCAAAGATGCGAGGCGCAAAAAAGTGTTTTGTGGTCTTTCTACTCTATAACTTCTGGCAGATCGAGTTTATGCTGGCAAGTATTGCACGTTTACGGGTGCCAGTTATTGCTGTACTCTGTGTTCACCTATTTATTTTCCGATGCTACTGTGGCCAGGACCTTTTTCTCCTTGTTTGGGAAAAGCAGAAGCGACCGAGGGAGCCGAGGCTAGAGGAGATAGTGACGTGTAGTTGTAAACTAAAACTTGTATAAATAATGGTCCTCACTGGAGCTAACGACCACGTTAAAAAAGGCCATAAACTTCCTCGTCGTGTGGTTTCTCACAGGAGAATATAAATATGTGATGTGGTGGTGAGTTGAGCCTTGCTTCCTTCTCACTTATGGGCAATTTTTCTCTGAGAAAAAAAGAAAACAACTAACTCACACAGCTCACAAGATCTTAACGTATTTTATTGATATTTTACAGACAGCATGAGGTTCCTCAATGACTCTAATTTCACACACAAGACCCTTACGTGCAGAGAGGTAAATTGGCAAGGTGAAGACAATGCCTGGTTTTTTGTATTTTCCTCGTGAAAAATATATATACCTATGTATGCTTCATTTCACGTTCTCCTCGGGAAAAACATACATAACTCAGGCAAATGACATGTACAATGCACATATTTCTAGTTGAGAGCCAAGTAAAAAATCTATGCTTGAAAGAAGCAGTCACTTTAGATAAATTATTGCAATTTTCTTTCCCCAAATGCGTACAACATTGTTTTGTTACGTTCTGCGTCTGCATTCGTTCGTGTAGGTCGAATAAGGAAACTAAAAGTTCACTTTCGATGGCTTTCACCCTCTTTACGAGCAACCGGAAATATGCAGTAGTTTCTTGCATATCTTTGCTGGCATTTTCTTTAGCTCTTGCCTCTCAAAGGAACACTTGACAAATAGATGCGCAGAAATAGCATTTCATAAATGCTTCTTGGTTTATTTATTTATTTGAAGGTACCTAAATTAAAGCAGGGATGTGTGAAAACTGTATTCCTTGATGCGAGCTCTGCGGGAGATCCAAATTTCTTACTACAGCTAATGTATACGTTGTAGTATTCTTTGAAAACTTATTTTAGCATTAATATGAATACTCATCACCATCTTTCAATGTGTGCACTTGCTTCTCAGAAAGAGTTCTCTGTTCTCAATTTCTCCCTCACATTCACAAAAATATTAAATCAGCAGTGCCCACGCAAGCATAAAGAAAATAATAGTTTACAAATAATATGTAATGAACTCATCAATATGAAGCGCAGTTTCTCGTTCTCATTTTAAGCTGCTTAGCTAGAGAAAGAAGCAGGAAAAGGAAAGAAAGAATCGAGGAGCATTTCCTTTTTCGCTTTGCTTCTTTTCGCTAGAGAGCGAATGGAAGAAGAAGAATACAAGGGCTTCCGGCTTTAATAAACCGGTAGAGTGAAAATAATGAAAAAACTTTCTTTTCTTTGGAATTAGTTTGCAGATATACACATGTGCATGGAAAGCCATATGACTCTCATTCCCTCTAGAACAAAACTACAAAGATCAATAGCGCACGAAAAGTGTTTGAGTTCGCAGCGGCATGGGAACAACAAAGAATTCAGCATGATACCCTTGTGAAATTAATGACAAAATACTTCTCGCTTACCACTGCGAAATGAGACCGACATGTGCTCAGAGAAATTTTCATGCATAATATGAGGCACTCCTTACAAGCGTAATTATTACTTAGCGCTTTTATTTTAATATGTGAAAGTGTTATGGATCCGGTTTATTTGCAGAAAATAGCTCGTGCTGGACTACCGACTACCTATCGACCAGACTTGATCTTTTAAAGAAAGAAGCATAAACGATCGCGGGAGAAAATATCATTGAGTATTTTACAAATCTTACTAGGCATATCTAGAGAAATGCTTTCAACCATAATGGTATGAAAAATTGTAATGATACAAAGTTTCGCAAAGAAGAGCATCAGACTAAAGAACAAAGGGTGTGTTTGATAGCAATTTCGCATGCAGGTGGAATAAAAGAAGTTAAAGCAATTTCGGAGCTGTGCCATATTTTTGTGAGGCCGAGAGACCACCATCTGCAAAATGATTTCTACTCCCGTCTTTTATGGCGCAGTTTGTGCTTTTGATGTATGGAAAACTTGATAATGTTCTTAGCTCCTCCTCTTCGACATGCAATGATGTGATGTGATGGAGCTAAATTACCTCGGGCCTTTCATGTGCAGTACAGTGATCGAAATCCCTTTGCTTTGCCAATTACGATTCGACCAAAATGCCACAAACCTTTCACCAGAAAAAGACCTCTAAATTCTAAATCTCTTCCGTAAGAAAATCGACCCACATAATCTATGTTTTATTTTATATCCAGATATATAAATAACATAAATAGAAAATGCAGGAGGATAATTTACTTTTAAACATTTTGCTAACTATAATTAGATGAAAACTAAACTTTCCAATTTTTTGCGTTTGCCGGTCTCCCGTTGGCACCGTGGTTTTGGTTCCTGAACATGGCTTACAGAATGCATACATTTACTATATCCGTAGCAAGTAAGCCATTAAAGCGTTTCTACGTACATGCATACTGCATACCACGTCCGGCTTGGATTTGGATATAGTGGACTGTGACTAGAAAACTAAATCGTTTTTCTAATGAAGAGAATCGCCAATTTAGCAACAGTTTATTTCAGAGAATTTCCACGCAGCTGTAATGAATAGCTGGTGATAGTTTGTGCGTGCATAATGGGTCACCATTATCATAACAATAACCTACAACATGCTCATTGCATTGTCTGCGCCTTTCATTCTCACCACTTTTCTTTGTATTATGTTCCTTTCTCCGGACCTTGATGATGGAAAATAGAGAAGTGGTAGTGGAGGCAGGTGTGTCTTACACATTCGTTAACGTACTACACCTACACCTGAAAAATTGAAAAAAAACATCCCCCATTGCCCATATGAAAATCAACTTGAATATCTCTAAAGGCTAAACTCCTTCATCTCTTTATTATCCCTTGATCATTTAATAGCAAAGGGCTGGGATGATAATTACACCGATTTCGTGTTCATTACATTCAAACACAACTTGAAGAAAATTGCTCCAAGTGCTACATATATATGTATGCAACAACCAACAAGATTTTCGGACTTGCATAATCATAGCAATTACAATTCTTATTAAATATTATGGTTATGATTACGATGTGTTGCAATGAGCATTTTGAAAAGCGTTGCATGCAACTATTGTACTCTCCCGCTGCTGGGATGTCGCTGCGCGAAAAGCTTTATGAATGTCCCATGTCCCTGTAGAGAATTTAGCCTAAGGTCTGATTTGCATGGGGGTTGCCGCTTGTCCATAAAGAGAAATGAATTTCTGTCTTAGCTACAGTGTTTGTGTTTATGTCATGTGCACAAAATAAAAGGATTCATTGAATTTTTCATCGTTATAATGCTATGAAGTATTGTATAATACTTAGTTAGTTAACAATTTTTTTATGAAGAGAACTGGACGGATTACATATTTGGATAAAAAACACAAAAAAACTCTTACTAATCAAATTTTCGGTCCTTGCAAATCCAAACGTCCAATGTTTTTGAGAAACTTTTGTTGACCTTTGGCAGTTTTTTTACGCGAATAAGCATTTTATATCGCTTGTTCTGCCTGATAGCTTTCAGAATTAATGCATTAAATTGCTTACGTACGTGTGGTATACAGATAAAACAAAACAAATTTATCAAATGTGATCTGATCTGAGTAATCATCCCATCAAATGATAAGAACTACCTACACACCTTTCATTATTATAATCAACACGATGGCTCTTCTCAATTAGAACGGATTTCATGAATGCTTAATTGTAGCATAGTAAGTAGTGTCATATTAATGAATCCACCGATGGAGTATAGGCGATTACTTACTTGCCTCTCTCTGTAGTCTTTTAATACACACGAATTTTCATTCGCATAAATCTAATGAGGATTGTCTAACAAATAGAAGAATGGCTAATTATGTAGTGTTTCTCTCCGCTCAATAGTAGTGTCTGTCCCTTTTTAAGAATGTATAGTACAGATAAGAAGGAAAGTGGAGGGGCGTGTAGGGGCGGAGTGAAACCGCACCTTTCTCTACTTCTCACACAAAATTAATGTTTAAATGAATTATGAGACGAGATACTTGTTTAGACCTTGGTAGAAACGAAAGCTTTTACATTTTCCACGTGGAACCTCTTCTTTTCTCACCGTAGAAAACATATTTGTCCTCGAAATGCAATGATTTCCTTCATCGTGAAGTTAATAAGATTAAAGAAGCCCAGAAATGCACGTTGCCTTGCCCGAGGTTTGTTATGAAGTGGACTAGAAGATTGAATTCAATTTTCATTTATTACCGTCCCTTACTAATCAATCAAACAAGCACGTATACATGCTACGTAGACTCTCTCCACTTTCCATTTGAAGCTCTGCTCGAATGAAAAGCGAAAATATGACGAATGTGTCAAGCTCTTTTCATCACTGTCGTTCTTTCAAAAGCAAGAAAGGCAACTGCAAAATGCATATGTTTATGTGTAGCTCTTTACTTATGCACTTTCCCAGAACTGGTTAAACCTTAAAAAAAATCATGGCTATATCACAACATAGATTGCACGAAATTACTAAAAATCTATTGTGTACTACTAAACCTACGGAGTAAAATTTATCGACTGAGCCTTTCCTTTAAGAAACAATGTTTTCTCCAATTCTACAGGCAGTGAAGTTGGTATGTACATATTGCCTTGTATGTATTCTCCAGCACTTATAAAATATTTCTCGGTAATAATCAGCAGAAGTAATAAAACCTTCAAGATAAGCCGAGCCATGAACAAAAGCTGTTGTGTTTCTCGATGTGTTATACCGAGGGAATTAGTTGGGATTTATCACAGGCTTAAAATTAACGTCGCGTGTATAAACCCTTTCTCTTTTCCTCCTCATCATGGCTCTAATTTTACGCTTGACACGGGCATGACTACATCGTAAGCATGGCATATTATGTGGCCGTTTAATCATTTCCCTGCAACTTCGAGTTCTCGCACATATCACTCATGGGTTTTGATAATGACGTGTGGTATTAGTGATTTACAGATCAAAGTCGTTATTTTGTGTACATTATCCAGTCAGTAAATGGCATGACGTAAATTTATGATCCTAATCAAAGTTATCAACTGTGGGAGAGGGAGATGCTTAAGTAGTGAGTATGTTGTATATGCTAATGCATGTTAACTTGTCAGACTGATAATGCACCAGCACCCATGTGGAATAGTGGTGCTTTTATTGTTTTACCTCCTCCACCTTTCTACACGTCAAGAGTGGATGTACATTGGGCTTTATCACCGTCATTGTGGCTTGACTTTTCCCCTGTCACTCAGCATCTCAGTCAAATAAAGGTTATTTTAGACCGGTTTGAGTATAATTAATTATACTTTATTTTTCTGACATTGCGACTAAAAATCAAACTCAAACTGTTTTGATAATTGTGCTTGCATTTTATGAGATGACAATCTGAATTTGAATCCTCAACAAAATGTGAGTAGATGGTTTTGGCTATTTGAAAACGAGAGCCGGGAGTCTTCGATCATTTTGACGCACGTCTACATAGCTAGATAATGTATCCTCTATTTGTGAAAATTAAGATTCAAGATTGAATGAATGAATGAGTTATTGAATGAAGGGTCATTCGTCCTTTAAGTATAAGAAAATACTAGTGAATCCATTTGGTTAAAGCAAAAACTAGGCATAATTTTCAGGACCGAAATCGGAATCGTCTGGCAAACCAGTCGCAGTCCTTGATCGGTGAAGAGTGAAAGTTGGTGGTTTAATTAATGTAACGGCAAAACCCTTTGCCTCTACCGCTGTGGTCATTCGTCCTAGCAACTCTTTCTCTCTGTTGAACGAACAATTCATTTCTATTATCGAATAGAAGTCACGCTCTTGAGACCTTCGAAGCTGCAGGTGTTATAAATGCAAGCTGTCACTCGAACTTTCATTTCCTTGTGAAAGGCAATACATCATTTGCTTTTCTTTAGTTGGAATACACAATTCTGCTAAAGTTTATTTCCTTCAATGAATCTCCCAAGAGGTGTGCACACACCGTATCAAATCACTGTTAGCACCATGGTGCCCCCAACAAAGAGAAAACTTGCTGGTGTTGAGGTCAGTTGAGAAAATAAGTAATGACCACCTGCCAGACTTTGTGCTTTGTCCAGTGTTACTATAGCGCATGCCCTACCGTAGCACTCTGAACTTCTGTATGAAAATGTCAAAGTATTTTATACAATGTTTCATTGGCTTGCTTTTACCTGGTCCCATTCTAGGATTTTCATTGCATTGAAAATCATATCAGGCACGCTTATGAAATGAAATATCAAATCTTGCCCAGCGTATTTTTAAACCAACCAATCTTATCATGTGAAATAGCAAAACGCATTGTTTCCTTTGACGTGAATTCTCTTAACATGATTTAGTTCCGGCTGCGCTAACTACGCATGGTATTTTGTGGTAACCTTTGATTAAGGCAGCAAAAAATAAAACAATAAATATCTGATCGAACGATTTAGGCTTAGGTTGGCAAACATTCATCTTGGAAAATTTGATCGATTAAATCGGCAAATTTTTTTCAATTATCTTGGCAAATAAAAAGTTAAAATGGCAAGAGTAAAGGGCAAAGTAAAGAGCATATGTATCAAACGACTCAGTGATTAGGATTTATAAAAATCTCACGAATCTGTTAATTTTGCCAAGTTGCATTCCCCGATTTTCGAAGATTTTTCGAAAATTTTTGCCATTACGTTAGCACCAGTTTTTTTAGGTAAGTGAGG
>JAHZNI010002851.1:0-10983 GCA_027744415.1 Seira ritae
CACACCAAACCATACATACATTTATCTCAGTTTGCTCAGCGGGATATCGCGGTTTGTAATGCAGCGACGCTAACCAAAAGACCGTACCAAGAAAGTATAATAACAACAATACACTGAATTTATATACTAAATTAAATTATAAAGAAAAACAAAACTACTAAAACTTCCTGCTGAATTAAATTGCTTCAACGTAGGATAACTGTTGCTAAATTATAAAGTAGCATTCAAATTATCTAGAGTTCATTATTTTTACGTGTAAAAAGAAGGTACGGTTCTGTCAAGACCACAGTTCCGGTTGCGAACATTTTTTCCTACGCTCTGTACAACAAGATTAGAAAAACTTAACGCATGCGATAAGTGTTTTCTTCATGAAGACCGCCATGCTCGCCTTCGAAATCAAGTTTGACGATAAAGTCAAGATCCCGATTATTTCGTGAATTCTGTTTAAGGGAAAAGGTGCCAGAAATTTCCTCTCCCTGTAATAAAAATCACAATGAAATAATTTACGAAAATAAAATCTCATCTCAATTAACAAAGTTTTTAATTTACTAATAAGAAATGATATAATGAATGGCGAAATATGATAAAAATGATAAATGATCACCTTTTTTATAGTAGCGTAGTCATTCAAATAAAAAACGGTTTGCTTCCAGTGAGTGTAAGGGGCTTCAGGTGCTGTAGAAAACCAAGTCCGCTTGTGACATTTTGAAAATTCAACGTTGAAAAATGTCACTACGGCATGAATATAATCATCCCGGCGAGCAAGGAGATTAAACGGGACAGAGAAGTTAAGATCTTCCTTTCGCATAGTGTTCAGATCGACTTCCATAAGTTGGCAATGGTTAGTCACGACCTGCGAAAAAATCAAAGAGAAGAATATCAATAATGGTGAAGTCAAACAATACTACATTAAATTCAATAAATTGATCGTTGATCTGTGTTAAGAAAAAGTGCCACACCATTTTCTGAAAAGCATAAAACAGACAAAATTGAAATCATGTCAAACGATAAACTAAACGACCATTGATTCAGTTGGAAATAAAAAACTAATTCGGGCAAGTTACACGTGATTCACCTTTGATGATGGTAATAACGTCACCAAATCCGTTAGCCTTGACTATAGTCTCAGCGTGCTGAGCAATGTTCGAGCACTCAATACCAATAACTCTTCTTGCGCCGGCCTTAGCTGCAAACATGGATAGGATGCCGGTCCCACAACCAACATCTAAGACTACTTTGTTCTGAAACAATAATATTGTCCCATTCAGCATTCAAGTGCATCCTAAAATTTTTATTTTCACCTGGCTTACTTCTAGTACTTTGTATTAACTCACCTTAAATAGATGCTTGTTGTAATACATGGAGTTTCGGTAGGTCATTGTGCGAACCTCATCCTTCAACATCTCCTCATGGATGCCAAAGTGTGCATAAGAGTCGAAGTAATAATCTTTCGACGTCATCTCATCCACCGGGATATTATCTTCAGACACGCCATTGGCAATGGCCTTCTTTCCGTCAACGCCTTCTACCTCCATCTTTTCTTGGATATGATTGGAAGCCTAGATATCAGCAATATCAACAGAAAGCAAAATTATTATAAAAAGTCTCAAATAATAGGAAGGTACAAAGGGTTAGGTTAAACTGAAGCCACTAGAATGACTACAAGCATCGGTTAACTCGCCGCCGCAATATACAATATAAATATACTAAATATACTCAGCATAAACAACATACCATATTTATAGAAAGACGTGCTTTTAAATGTAGTAACAAAATCTAGAGACAAAAACAAACGAATCGTTATTAGTCATTCATTCCAGCAGTTACAAACCACATCATAAATCGACATAACATGACCAACAAAATCAACACGTGAGAGGTGACATCAATTATGTTACAAAATACTCAATAAATATGACATTATATCATACAAAAGTTATTTATAGTTAACTGTTAAATATAGTGCCGATAAAAAATAACCGAATGTCGTGTCAGTCATCAGACCGATAACAAACAAAAGGATTTATTGTCAAGAAAAAAATGTATTCGATACTCACTTGCTAATTTATCGAAGTCCTCAAAGTTTTTTCCGTTGAGTTAATACACTAATTCTAAAATTTCTTAATTAATCTATTATATCACCGAACCGACTGACTAACTTTTGATAGTTTAGTGTAGGACACCGAAATGTAAAAGAAAGAAAGGAAAAAACTCTGTCGCGTCCGTACCAAGTTCCGAGAATGTAGATAGACAAAAGCAAGCTTTCTTGAGCCTTGAGCAGCACACGGCACAGCACGGGAGTCCAATGCACTTTTCCCGTCCTTTCGCATAATATATACCAAGCACGCACGGCACGGGCTTTTTGGCTTCGTGTTCTCAAATCTTTGGACTTTGGTATAGTATGTACTCTTGGAATAGTATGGAAATAATTATGATGCGGCTTATAACTACTACTATACTACTGCCTGCGTGCATGCTTTCTTTGGTCCGGTGGTAGGTCGGTCGGTGTGCATGGCGAGAGTCGCAGTGGAGGTTAAAACTTGCGGATGGAGATGGAAGCATGAACATACCAGCAGCATAGCAGCCGAGGTTTCATAAAAATTTATTTAGCTGCATCATTGTGGATGGAGCTTACGCGAAGACAAAGACTAATAACTTTCTCACGGTGCCCTCAAACAACACATGGCTTATAGGATGCCGTGTCAAAAAACCGCGGTTTTGTCAATTCAAAGGTTTCTTGGTTTTTGAGAAGAGAAACCTATATAATGTAAGGCAGATGGGAAAAATGAGAGGATTCAGAAAATGAATGAAACAAGTTGGAATCAAGGAACATGAGAAACGTAAGCTCTAATATACTCGGTGGGCTCAAAGCTAGGCTGCTGAGTGCTGAGCTGAGAAGAAACGAAAGCACTAAAATGAGCTTTTTGTTGATTTTGATGCATGTGGTAAAAAACAGGCATGCATGCCGACTTTATAATACAGCTTTTCATTATATTTCTCCACTTTCCAGACCTAAATAAGAGTACCCAATCCAATGTTTTGATGTCACACAATTAATTATATTAATTCTTGGTGATGTGATAAGTTTGGAGTTACCGATGATAGTACCTGCAATTGCCTTGAGTGCATTTGCATTAGTTTTTAAAGGGATTTTGTGATTTTTGACTCATGTCTGAGAATAATAGAAGAAGTAGCTTTGACTTGATTTGTGTTTGTTTCTGCGTATTAGTAAAGTGTTCGTTTTAGTTCATTTAAGCACGTTTGAACTTTGAACAATCTCAGCTTTTGATTACCGTGCATTGTTAATAAGTTAAAGATGGAGGTCGCGAAATTTTCATCTTCTGGGGAATATCTTGGAGTGTCTGGTGCGGATGGGAGGCTCAAAGTTTGGGACACTTTAACAAGCATTTTAAAGCACGAATATGTTCCGTCATCGCACCTTACTGCTACGTGTACCTGTATCGATTGGTCCCCTGGAGGAAATCAGGTTAAAATTATAATTATACCCCGTTTATTAAGATTACTTTGTCAGGAGGTGAGTTTGGCAAGTAATATAATACATTTTATAGAATCCGGGCAAGAAGAAGAGGCGAAAGAAGACTTTGGAGGGGGACTTAATGGCAATGGGAACTGCGACCGGTGCTGTGGTGCTGTATAGCGTTGCGAAGGCTCAAATCTTGGCACAGCACAAGGAAGCGCATTCTGGAAGGGTGAGCGGAGTGTCTTGGAGCGCTGCAACACTCCTTTTGTATTCATGTGGTGAAGATGGATTTATAATTGAGTGGGACCACGGAGACTACAAAGTTGACTAGGTATGCGTTCGCATGAAAAATTTTAAAATGGGTGGATAATTTTGATTACTGTCTGCTGAATGAATCTCATGGACTTGTTATTGATTATCGGCTTGTTTTTGGACTTATAGCCGTTGGAGAGGAAATAAATCTGGACTTAATGCAATTCGAGCGTGTGACGACAAGATTCTGACTGCAGGACATGGGATCACCTTATGGGACTTGGATACGAAGACCCCATCAATGACATTTACTGGACACCCAAGTTTAATTTCACAGCTTGAAGTGGTTCCTGGGACGGATTATTTTGTCACAATGTGTCATACAGAACGTCACTTGAGAATATGGTAGGACGAACCAGAAATATTAAATATTTTATAGGGCTCATATTCTGTCTAAAACTTTAAGTACTATAATTATTTAATAATTTTTATACTAGGTCGATGAAGGAGAAAAATTCCGTTTTAACGCTTACAGTTACGGAGGCGCCGCAAAGTTTTTCCGTGATAAGTACCAGAAATGGCAATGTTGCTGTAGCTGTTGTGACCAAGAAAGGACCACTTCATCTTTTCAAACATAAACTGAACGGTCCTGTGAAAAAGCCCCTTCTTCCATGCGCAACTTTGAAAGTACTTGATTCTCTAGATGATAACAAATTGCTTCCTGTTCTGGCTTCATACTTATCGGATGAAGGAGGAAGTGAGGATGTGTCTCTTCTCACTGGCTATGGAAATTGGCTTCGAATTCGTTTAGAAAAGTTTACAATCAACTCCCTCGACTCGCAATCTATTATAAGGAGAGAATATTCTGTTCAGAAGAAAGGGAAGAAACAGCGAGCCGCACCATTCGGTGACAATGAAGTTGTTGAGATTCCTAACAATGTTAAGCATTTACATCCCGGTGTGGAGGGGGCTGTGGGATCTTCTGCCGCTGAATCAAAATCGAAGAAGCGGAAGAAAGGTGATGAGAACGGAGAGGTCGGGGTTGGTGCTGATGATGGAGAACTGCCAATGGAGGAAAGACTTACGAATTTAACTATTGAAGCGCCTTCTGGTGCAGCCGTTCCAAGTTCTAACAATTTAGCTCATCTATTGAGCCAAGTAAGAAGATACGTAATATGTTAACATAGTTGATTTTTTATTGCTTTCAAGCGCTAACTGTCTGGCTGTTGACATGAATATTTAAGGGTCTTCATAGCAAAGACGTGAGAATTTTGCAGTCAGTTTTGTCCCGTTGGGATGAAGATATTATTTGTACTACTGTTCGAAGCCTACCTGTTCAGCTCATCATCCCACTCCTGAATGAAATTCGGGGAATGCTTGCTGGAAAAGCACAACAGTAAGGCTAATTCAGTTTCTTATTTACCAACCCAATTCATATAATCATTTGATTACATTGTACAAGATATCTATTAAAGTCAAAAACAGAAATCATCAAATAACTTTCTTTTTAATTCGGCAGGAACAACAGTCTGTTGAAATGGTTGAAAAATATTTTTCAAATCCATTCCGCTTATCTAATGGCTTGTCCTACAAGTGAAGAGCTGCTGAGCCCATTCATGAGTCTACTTCGATCAAGAGAAACACTTTATCCACAGATGTGTCAGCTAAAGGGAAAACTGGAATTAATCAAGGGGAATATTCAAGCTAAGGAATACAAGTCAGAGCAACCCAACGAGGCCCTACTTGTTTATCAAGACGGTAAGCATAAGGTTTTATCTTTTAGGCTAAAGTGCTTGGTGAACGTAAAATTAATTTGTCATTTCCTACTTAATTTTTTATAGAATCATCAGACGAGGACAAAGAGGACGACACTTTCCTTCCCTCAGAGTCAGAAGGCTTTCTCGAATCCGAAGATGACTTGGGCGTTGACAATGATGAAGAGGGAAGTAGTGCTGAAGGCGAATCTAACTCTGATGGTGATGACAGCAATGAATCTGACTCGTCTGAGGATGAAAAGCCAGCAAGTAAGAGTAAGAAATCGCCAAAATCTATCAATCAAAATAATCATGTAGATGAGTCGGACGATGACTTTATGGACGCAGACGACTGATATAAATGATAAAAATATCCAGATCCATATTTTAATTGTATGAACAATTAGGTTTTGTTTGTTTATTAGATTTGAGTTTCGACCGTTTATATAACTAGGCAAATGCATATAATCATATATTAAGAATTCTTTGTCCCATATGTATGTAACATTAAAATTGTCCTTTTCACAATTTTCTCGTTCGGAAATAAAATATTGTTTCTTTAACATGAATGTGTCTGAAATAATATGAAAATCTTACATTTACAAATACAATTTTTGTGCTGAAACACTTGCGAAATAAATTAGGAACGATAATTTTTAATTAAACCAATCGTGGCTTTCTCCAAGAATTGAATTTTGTATTATTCAGTGCGAACAAACATGGCTAGTTTTGAAGCTAATTTTGATCGCTTTTCTCCATCTATGTTTTCAGCTTTTCCGTCCGCTCCTTCCTCGTCCTCCAAATCAGTTCTTTTTCTCTTCTTTTCTTCAGTAGCTTTAGCCGTAGGATTGTTGTACTTCTATCAACGCAAAAAACCTTAAATTAGAATACTTAGCACACATGATATTGGATTAAATAAATATCAGTTCTTGTACATTTCTAATGAATTACCGATTTTTCCTCATCCGAANAAACCTTAAATTAGAATACTTAGCACACATGATATTGGATTAAATAAATATCAGTTCTTGTACATTTCTAATGAATTACCGATTTTTCCTCATCCGAAAGTTTCTTCCACGTCATTGTTCCAAGTTTAGCAATTTCCTTAGGTGTCATCTCTGGGTTTTCACTCTCTAAAAGTGCTTTGTTGTTTTCGAACCATAATAGATACCCTCTTTTCGCCTTCGGTGCTTCAGGTACTGGACTTACACTTCTCTGTAGATTCGTGGAATCTCCCAAAAGTGATTCAGAATTTTCCAAGATTCTTTCCTGATCCCGATCTGAAGCTTGATTTTCAACAGACTCGGGTCCGTTACTATCTTCTGACATATCAACCACCATAGGGCTCCTAGGGTCAGAAACATTGCCTCCGCTTTCCCTTCCTTTTCTTCCCATGTCCAGCAGTGTAGCTTGTTTCTGAGGAAGACAGATATTGACAGAGTAAATAAATAGCTTTAATAAACATTTTTTCAATTTCAATATATATTGTAGTACTTTAAGTAAACTAAGCGTGTACCTTTTTGTCCTTCCCCGTGTCTTCCTTGGCTTTGTCTTTTTCTGCAGCCGTTCCTTTGCCCTTCTTCGCGAACTTGTTGGTTCGAGTGGTTGTGGCTGATTTTGCAAAGAGATCAGTGGTCTTTTCTGCTGGTTTCTTCCATGAGTCAATTAGGCCAAGGCCTTTACTTCCTTCACCAGTCTCGGATGATTGGGCTTTGTCCTTGCGAAAACGGTTAGCAGAAGTGTCGGCGCTCCCGAGCAATTTTCTAATTTCGTCAGTGTTTTTCTTCATGAAAGGATTTTCTGAAAAAACAAGGATTTATGATACTTGCAACTTGAGCGCTGCGCTAATCAGTAGTTAAGCTAACAAAATAAAATACATACCTTCGTCTGGAACTGCAACAATCGAGCGATTGGCTCCAGAGGAAAACGAGTTGGACAAAGATGCAGATGTGTTTAAACGACTACTGGAAGGCATGCTGAACGACTCAGGAAAAAGATCTTGGGAAGCAGAGTAATCTGCAGATAGGGTTCGGTTCTGAACGTTGGAATAGACTATTGTTCCCATTTTTAAAGTTTCAAAGTCGTCGTCATCTCCTTCGGCTTCGAGCTCCTCTTCGTCCAACTTTCTCCTTCCGATAGCAGTTAGACGATCAGCTAAGCCCTTCTTTCTTAGCTTCATTGCATACTTAACCGCAATCTGGACAGCATGAGCAGTCGGCATCATAGACACATACTCGGTTCCTCTAGCATCCCAGTCTCCCTTGCAGCTCAACTATAAAAAAATAAATACAATGTAAACAAAGGTTACGGCCTTTTGTTTGATAAAGCATGAAGGCTGATTTTATTGCACCCAGTGAATGCCGAATGCCATAAATGCCAAATAAATGTCTTACCACAAACAAGTTGAAAAGCGATTCCTTCAGTTCTTTTTCCGCTTTCGACTTGTACTCGTCAACTTCGTAATTTTTCTTGTCCATCTTTTTGGAGAGAGCGTCTAGCATGAGCGACCTATGAAATCTGTCTTCAAGTCGGCCTTTCTCAGTGTCCATATCACAAAACGGAATCTAAAAGAATTCGAAAATAGTAGTACATACAGCATACTTTTACTTGTTCGATAGGAGATGGTAGTAGTCCCTTTACCATAGCCTCCAGCATCATTAAAACGGGGCGCGGAAGCGTCGGGGGATGCCTCATCCCCTTACATTTCACAGCTCTGATTTTTTGGTCCAATTCGCTCACTCCCGTAACCCAAAAATGGTCAGCTGCACTCGCCAAATGCTCCTTCAAATCTGAAAACGTTGTCCAGTATCTTCCACTTAAAATTCTCAAAACATTGTCAGAGTCGGAAGTTACTGGAGTTCCTTCATCAGAGAAACCAATCCAACTAATCTTGGACTTCGGGCTCAACGGAAGAGATTCGCTTGAGACCAACGGGAATGGTTTCAAGCTAGGCTTGATGCGAAAGATGGAATAAGAGATGCACTGGTCACCCCTCAAACCTGAATTCATCAAAATATACGAACGTAGACAGTAGAACAATGATTGATTTATTCTTGACCATCTAATTTTTGCATCACAAACGGTCAAGAATAAATCAATCAATCAGTAGAACAATGAAAAGGAGACTAATTTAGCATAACAAGATGCGTGAAGAACTAACCCACTCCAGTATGAAAGGTAATAAATAAAAGATCTTCATGTCCAGACGTTGTGATGATTTGGCCTCCTATTTCTATTATTTGTTTCTGAGCTCCACCAGTGGTAAATATGCGGACTCTGTTCATGTCAGTAGAGACAGCTAGCCAACCATTGCCAGCAGCTAGGCCAATGATCCCTTCCTTCGCCGGCATGTCAGTCGACCATTCTTTCTTCGCATCCCATGATGAAAATGAATAGCAATACAGTTTGCTGGAAGTAAAATCGAAATGTCAAACAATGCCAAAGCCCAGGCATATATTATGAGGTTTGGTACTGAAATTACCTTCCTGCTTCAGTAGCGTAATTCTTTTCGTTAGCGAAAACTGCGACTTCCTTTGTCAAAGTCGCTAAAATGTATTCATCAGAATTTCTTAAATGAACAGCATGATGAACTGCAGCATCATGAAACTCGATGTCGATGGCTTGTTTCTCGTCGTCATCGTGGGAGTAGCCTCTGATAATGCCGGTATTATTCCACACCAAGAACCTGTGGTCGATATGAAGGGGTGATGCAGAAGGCTGGAATGGTCTCTGCGGTTCAGTAAAAGGCATTTCTATCTTTGGAGGTGGAGCTACAATCACTGGTTTTGCTGGCTTATCATCGTCACTCAAAATACTACTCTTGTCATCATCATCATCTTTGTCTTTAAGTCCAATGATTTTCTTCGCATTCTTTACACCGACATATTCATCAGCAACAAAGCCTGTTTCCGCTTTAATTTTTGAAATAGAGAATTCATTGTCCCCCGTGTCCTCGTCCATGAATAGATCGTCGTTTCCGTCATCGAATACATCGTGCTCATCTTCTTTATTTTCAGTTGTTCTCGGAGATGCGGGTGGTGATGCTAAGTCGTCATCATCCATGCCAAAGTCATCATTGTCATTTGTAATTGGTTTCGCTTTCGGAATTTCCGTCGTTGTCGATGCATTTGGAATATTTGAAGTCGAGCATGATTTGAAATCTTTCAGGCATAGAATGTGACCCTTCACATCAACTGCTAGAATGTCCGAGTCCTCATTGGCAAAAATTACGTCCGTAATCTGATCAGAATGCTCTGCAATTGTCGTCTCGAAAGCAGGAGATAGCAGTTATTCCTTCGCTGTGGGCGTATCGGGTTTCAACTTTAGTACCCGAGGAGCCTCCTCCGTAGGCGTCATCCTGCCTAGGCGTCATTCTATTAGCCAAAATGGTAGAGTCACTTATGTTCCATACTATTAAAGTCCCATCCGACCCCCCTGCAGCAAGGTAACTGCCACATTTTGAAAATCTGACAACCGATGCAATCTGGAAAGCATTAAGTTGAAGAAAAATTAAAATGGAATGCATAAATAAAAATGCTTCATTAAGGGAATAAAACCTTTTGTGATTTCTGAGGTTTTAAAACTTTGAGCTTAGCCCAACTCTCTCTTGTGTAGAGCGCCACATGACCTTCTTCTGGAACAGCGAGTAGTTTCCCTTCCGACTCCCAAGTCAAACGACAAAGAGTGCTGCTCAACGAAATGTCATTGGAGGAAGGGAACACATTTTCTAATTTCTTCACTAAATGCGCCGGCTTTCCCTCTTCAGTAAGGCTCCAAATACAAACATTTCCGTCGCATCCACTTGAAGCGAGAAAGTTCTTTAACGGATCAAGCGCAACAGAAAGAACTGGTGCGGAATGAGTTTCAATACTGACAGGCGGATTGCTACTGTCTTCCAAATTAACAATCTGGATCTTCATGTCCCTATAAATATATAAAAATATCAAACGATTCTTATAGAAGCATCAAAGCAAAGCAATGAAAGCAGCTCACACTTTAAAAGACACTTACGCTGAGCCAGCCACCAGCCACTTTCCATCCTTGGATAAGTCAACGTGATTTACGGGCGCAGTGAATCTAGTTTTGACACCAAGATTTTTTCCAGTATCCAGAGAGAGTGCTTCAACAGTACAATACTCCGTTCCGACAAAAACCTCCTCCTTAAAGCAAACAAGTGATAAGCCGTTGTCAGAGAGTTGGTGAGATACGGGATCGTCGTCATTCAGGCCTTTCCAGATACGAAGTTCACTGTCTGCTCCACAAGTAATTAATTTCCTACAAAAAACAATTAATTCATTACGAGAATTGGAAAGCCCAAAGCCTACTTTTATATTGTCCTGTTTTTTTTTACAAAATATTATTAACTCACTCTCCATTGTCGTCTCGAAAGCAGGAGATAGCAGTTATTCCTTCGCTGTGGGCGTATCGGGTTTCAACTTTAGTACCCGAGGAGCCTCCTCCGTAGGCGTCATCCTGCCTAGGCGTCATTCTATT
>JAHZNI010002853.1:0-18760 GCA_027744415.1 Seira ritae
GGTAGATCGCTGTTTTTAATGCATGATTATGATTAAGATCTATCTGGATATTTCAGGTCTACCATTTATTTGATCGCTACAAATAGCGTAGGTCATGTAGTGTTATGTTCGATGTTCCCAACAGGTTACATTATTCCCTTCAGTTTCAGTTGAACACCTTACACCTTGTCATAGTTTCATGAATGGGAATTGAACGAACCACGTTTAGATTTTACATTGTAGGAGCGAATTCGCTAAAAGGAAACCCGGAACTAAAAGCTAATTGTGATAAGGCCAGGACATTAGAATGCCTATTTGAAGCCACGTGTAGAAATTGGGATCCTATTTTTGCTATGTATCATTATTGGCAAAGCGAGAGCACAAATCATCATCTATCGACCTTGGTTCATAACTGGACTTCTATGAACAAAAAATTATAAAATGAGGAAGATGGTAGCTGATTTGAAGCAAACGTGCCTGATGACGATATGGACGTTAGGAATTGGAGAAAAAATGAATCCAGCATAAATTATGTCAGTCTGACATTCACGTTGACATATAAAACTATAATCCATTCAAAACTTTAGTATGCAGTCATTTTCTTAATATGCTACGTTGGGGAATGAATTTATTTAATCGGCCCTTTACTAAAATATGATGCATGGTAGATCGCTGTTTTTAATGCATGATTATGATTAAGATCTATCTGGATATTTCAGGTCTACCATTTATTTGATCGCTACAAATAGCGTAAAATCCATTCAAAACTTTAGTATGCAGTCATTTTCTTAATATGCTACGTTGGGGAATGAATTTATTTAATCGGCCCTTTACTAAAATATGATGCATGAAATCAAAGTCACTAAAATTATGTATTATATCAATTCATTACTTTAAAATTTAATGAATTTCTAAATGCAAGATGCAAGTATCCGAACAAGAGTTCTGACTTAAATGGATGCTAAAATCTTGGCAGCTTTTTCAGGCTCCAAGTTTGCCAATGCGTCAGAAGCAGCATCTAAAACAGATTGAATATCTTGCTGCATGGCAAACTGCTTTCGTTTCCTGAACAGATCATCAATAATGTCAAATTCCCTGGAAGAATACTGTGGAACAAGGCTCTGCTGAATATAATCTAGAAATCCCCGGCCAAACTCTACCGTTGGCTCAATCATAGTTCCCTCTCCAAAATCGTTCCATGTCACGAGCTGGATTTGTGTGGTGTAGTTGAGGGCAAGGTCAAATGTCTCTTTGAAAGTTTCCAAGTTCCTATGGTCTACCTTCCAAGTCGGTCCAGGCCATCCCCCTTGCTCATAAAAGCTGTGGAATCCTGGATAAGCTGCGCCCATTTTCTCTGGTGCAGTTGAGTATTTGTAAAAATTGTTGAGTCCGAGAAGGTAGTCGTGCCAAACCCATGCAAATTCTCCGTGTGCGTTGCCTTCCGCTTGGAACATTTGATGCCAAAGAGTATAAAAGTGTGGGCGGGGGTTGAGCACAGAAAATAGAGTTTCCCAGTCAGTAGCGTAGAGGAAGCCTTGGGGCCCAAAGTCCAGAAGGAACGGGCGACCATTTACTTTAATGTAATTTGGTCGATTAAAGTAGTTTTCTTGCATGTAGAGCATGTCTTTTCGACCTGCTTCGTGCATGTCTGAAATGAACCCTGCGTCGTAGGTCATTCCTATAAAACGAAACGCTCATTCATAATTCCTTTCCAAAATTCAATTTAATCATTTAGTCACGAGATTATGAATATCCTTACGAATGTTATGATCTTCATAAACAATAGCGAATTCCAATCCCATTCTCTCCAGTTGGTTAATGATAGCTTCAGAATTTCTCAGATTTTTTGGATAATCCCAAGCCACAACAGTTCCAGGCCAGTCCATGAGGACCCCATCTATTCCTGCGTACTTCATTTGATTTAGCTGACGCTCAATCACCGCCGGATCGGCAGATCCATAAGGGCCATGCTCAGGATAATAGTGACAAGCTATCTCCCTCCTTCCGTCCGCTCCAATAATGTCTGGGTTCTTATTAGCCATAGTCCAATGGATCCCCCAGTTCCCATCTTCTGAAGTAGTTTTGTCTTCAAACCAAGGCATCATATGAACCCACACCTTTGCATTCCGCGTCTTATTCACTTGCACAGCGGCAGTAGCCACTGTGACAAGCGTAATTGCTTGAAACACCTTTATGCAAAAACTGCTCATTATGTGTAAAATTCGAGTTCTCTGCGACCTCCAAGTGAGTATAAATCAAAATTCTGCAGACGAGGACGACTTTTGTAGCTCATTTAATGTTTTTCCACTCGAGAAACACTTAAAATTGTTAAGTAAAATTGTAGTCATTGCATAAATTATTATGAGGACGTTTTTCAAATTACATAATTGGATAATTTTAGCATAACAGAAAAATGACATGACATATCTCATGATAATCTTGAGTGAAAGTCAATAATTATGGCATGTTGGCAGATGAAACAAACGAAATGATTTTTATGGATGCCAATGCCTAACCACTATACCAATGTAATTAATTATTTGTAAGCCTCGAATGCAAATAGCCCGGTCCGGGTGGTAGTCCAAAACCAAAATGCAACTTTTCGGGATTTTGAATTCATAGGAGAAAAATGAAATAAACTGAAGAAGATTGAAGAAAGAGGTAGCATTGGTGTTGGTTGGGTTGTCCTTTTCATGTTTTTGCTTTCTTTGTTTCTTCTTCACTGCTTTACCGAGAGAAGAGTGCTTTGCGCATGCTCGCTTGCTTGTACAAAGCTCTTTCAAGCTGAAGCAAACTTATCATTCAAATCTCCTTTTTTGTTTGCCGGTTGCTTCAAATATCTCCGTTTAGTATTTCTTTCCGCTATAAAACTAACAGCCTTTTAATTTTAAGAAAAAAAATTACCTGCTTAAAGATCCGTAATCCGTTTTGCTAAGGTTGTATCAATTAACACTAAAAAAAGTAAACAGTGAAAATGGCGTCGGGCAGTCTAACAGAATATGTAGGAAATGAGAAATCTGTTCCAGAAAACGGAGACGGTAATAATATCCAGGAAGGAAAATCTGAAGTGGAAAACTTGGAAGAAGCTACGGTAAGTAAGGTTTCTTTTAACTGCAAAATAAATCTATCATTAAAAAAGTTATGCGCATCAAATGTTTAACTGACAACTGAAATAATTTCTTTCTTCTTTTTCAGAACAAATATTACGATGAATTGATCCTAGAGTTGATTGATTTGCGCCAGGAGGTCGGGGAAGAGAGGACTTTAAATCGGATCTTAACAAGCACTCAGTCCACTTTGTTGGGTAAGTTCACGTGACAAAATCATGGCTATTCAAAATAAATGGCTAGTTTAGCGTCAATATCTGAAGAATATAAGTTATTTTAAGACCGCACAAACCAAACAATATGCCAATATTTCCATTTTTATTTTTGGCAAATATATACGCACAGGTCGTATTGAATCGCACCTTCAGCGAATTGATGATCTTGGCGTGGAGGAACTCGAGCAAATGATGGAAAAGGCTAAAGAAGAGATTGAAGATGCAAAGTTGGAAAGCTTAGCGCTCGACGAGGACCTATTGGCACAAGGGTTAGATTGATATTATCCCCAAAACGGCATAGATTATGGTTTACCCAGGAAAGCAAATTTTGTAACTTAATTTGCAGGATTGAGACCCTCTACATCGTCAGGACTGAAACAAACGCGTTTGAAGATCTAAGATTTGAATTCAAGGTTTCAATTTATTTTCGTTTGATTTTGGACATAATAGTATTTATGAAGGGAGGAATAAATTTTATTAATTTTATGCTTGGACCTGAAACAGAACCCTGTGACCATTGACCGTTACTCTTCCCTGGAAGACCAAGTCACGAGCCGATTGGAGAACAGGGGAAGAAAGTTCGAGGAACGAGCTAAGAAAGCGAAGGATGCATCCGAGGATCTTCAGCTAACTTTGGAAAGCATGGAAAAAGCAGATCTAATAATGTAAGAAACTGAAACATCTTGATCGGTCTATAAGCTAATCGTAATTCAATTTTTTCTAAACTGCTTACTTATTTCGCTTATTTGCTGCTTTAAAATGACCAGTGATCAGCTAACCACCGATACGGAGATGACAAGCCAGGAAATTCACGTTCTGGGATTTCAACTCGTAGATTTGGAGAAAGAATTAGATAATTAGAAGATGCCGCTTTGGGGTTTGAAAATCTAGATATATAGTTTGTTCACATGCAACCGAACGTATTGCATTTTTCTCAAGAGAAGTTTTTAAAGATAGCGCAATCTTTTGGTAGAAAGTTTTAAGTTAAAATAAATTAACAGTTTAGAGTCTCCAGAAAGTCGTTTAGGTATAATACTTTTATGTTATACACGGATAGATTCATGTGCTACAACAAATGTGGAGAAATCATTTTGTTTGGCAATACGCTTTTAAAATAATAAATGGGAGTTCCAGTAGAAATAGTTTAAACAATATTTATCATTACTTATGTGATTTAATTTTTCTATTTCATTTATGCATTGACATGAACATGAAATTATGAAGTAGTTATCTGTTATCTATCTGTGATATTTACAAGCGATTTTGTTCAAGTAGCGGAATTCATGTAAGATATCTTCATTCGTTGGTCTCAAAAATATATGTAATTCAAATCCTAGCCTAAACTACAACAATATTTAACTAAATATATATACGACATCGTATAAAAACTACGAAGCATACATTCTATTAATATCTCCTTGATACCTATCTTGAATGTTTTTCCTTTTAAGTTTAAATGCAGCCGTGACTAACCCCATATCGGGAGACCACACTTCTGAACATAATTTCACTGCACCAGGTATTTCGAATTTCTGTAGTTTGCATTTGGTTCCATGCGCTTGGATTTCTTTCAGAACAGCTCGTTCTACGTCCGGGTCTTGGCACAACATTTCAAAAGACAGACCTTTCCTGTCAAGTTTGGTCGCAATAGCATCCAACTGCAATGAATATAATACAGGCGAATTAATTTTCGATTCGTAATGAATTTGAAAATTAAGGAAGAGCAGACAGTTTAAGGGAAAGGCGTGGGACAAACCTGTTTAGGATTCGGTACGATGAGGGCTACGCAGAAAGTTTTCGATGGGTCTCCATATATACAGATGTTATCAACAACTGGACAAGTCTTCATTTCAGCCTCTACTTTTCCTAAACTAACATATTCACCAAACTGCAGCTTGACTAGATCCTTCTTACGATCTACAATATCATTAAAACAACGAC
Source organism: Seira ritae (assembly GCA_027744415.1). Classification (NCBI taxonomy): domain Eukaryota; kingdom Metazoa; phylum Arthropoda; class Collembola; order Entomobryomorpha; family Entomobryidae; genus Seira; species Seira ritae. Next base: position 5,243 of record JAHZNI010002853.1, read on the forward strand.
GAATAAATACATACATGTTTTTAAATACACGGCTAACAAAAGTTCTCATAATACGGGCTTGTAATATTACATACCGATAATTTTCAACACTCCATCTTCCTGCATTTCGCCAATATCCCCGCTACGGAACCAACGACGACCATCTTCTTCAAAGAATTCGGTCTTGCTCTGTTCTGGTAGTTTGAAATATCCCTAAAAGATTGAAACCAATGCGTAGATTAGCATAATACATATTATGTATTGGAAAAGGCAAGAAATCACAATCAGTAAGTAAATATGTTGATAGTTTTAAATCTTACCATTGCTACGTTATCGCCGCCAATCAAGATTTCTCCACGTGGATATGGCTTATCTCTAACAGTATAATTTCCTTCTTCCCAATTAACCAACCGAAGATCGCAACAACCAAGAGGTGCTCCAACACGCCCGGTTGACATATCACAACCTATTGAAATAAAGAGCGAAGATAAGAATGAAAGACTATCCAACTAAATGTGATCATAATAAAACAAACCAATGATAATGAATTATCTTACAAAGTGAGATCGCAGCACAGGCGGCAGTTTCTGTGAGTCCATATCCCTGAAGCAATGGAACGCACAGACAATTGCGAATGAATTCATGGACATCCGGAGCAAGTGGGGCTCCACCAGATGCCAGCAATCTTACTTTGCCCCCAACAACTTTGCGAATTGGTTTAAAGATTAATCTATTCGTCAGTGGAGTTTGGTATCCTCTGTAATACCATTTCAGCTTGTAATTGTAAAAGAACTGAAAGACAGCTTTGGCTACTCCTCCACTTCCATTCATTTTCTCTTGTTCAGCAACCGGTTCACATGTTCCTAAAACAAAAAAATCATCAAAATTAATTTGGTTGGTTTCATTGTTTAAGCAGAATTCATTTCATTTCATACAATGCGCACTTACCCTTATTTGATCGACTGCCTTTAGCGATGACATCGCAAAAAGCTAAAATCTCAACATCATCACGATAACCGGAAGTATTCGTTTTGCTCAGGGGATCTTCCATGTAAATAATCTTCTTCACATTCGGACATTCTTGTAAGACAGCCTTAAACTTAGGCAATTGCTCATGAGATGTCAATACTACTTCAACTTCAGTCTCTTTCAATCCATGAATGATAGCATCTTCACCTAATGTTGCATAAAGTGTGACCACTGTAAAGATAATATAATATTAAATGAGCATTTCATTAAATTCTTGCATTCTTATTCTTCGATTACAAATAATTATAACGAACTTGTAAGATTTTGTCGGAACGCAGCCATAGCCGCAATTAGCCATTCTGCTCTCGTTTCAGCCAAAACTGCAATTCTCTGTTTGGGCTCCAAGCCTAATTCACGAAGTCCTTTGCTAAAGCACAAAGCGAGCCTATCGATCTCATTATAAGTTTTCCAGAGATAATCTCCAAGCACGTATTTCTTGAAAACTTTTCCATTAGGTTGCATCTCATCCTCCTCATCAATCACCTCGCGCGAGCCCAAACAACGCTTTGAGCCATTTCTTCTCACAGCGTACTGGAAAACTTTGTCCATTGTATCGATCTTTTTCTGCTCGAGCTCGATATGCAACGCAGAAATGGGTGTGATGCTTCTGTACGTGATTCCTCCTTCATGACTAACGGCTTGGGCCTGAAATGTCAAAGTTCAGGTAATTAACACGTCTGCTTCGAACACGAAAAGTTTTAGGCATATAAACATACAGGAACCAAAGTTTGCTTTAATTTACAGCTCTGCAGAAAGCCTGAGAAAGCCGGTTTTACCGGCAAGAGTCAACCTGAATCATTATCACGAGTCATGAGACATGCATGTTGGCTTCTTTTTGCGTGACCAATGTTGCATGAGACAAACAAGCATGGAAAATTACTTTGTTTATCCAGGATTAGCGGACTTTCTATGTACACACACGTGTACCTACTTATTTAATTTGTCTTCCATGATTGTCTGACAAGACAAGACATTTCCATTTTGTATCTCTATTTGTTCATTAAAATTGATTTCTATTGTTGACTTTGGGTCTCATCTTAATTTCGTTCCAACAGCTATTATCATTTTTTTATTTCCTTTGAAAAGCACGCATTGCACATGCCAAAAATTGTAATTGCAATTACGAAACATGCCTGCCAAACCAATGTCAATATGTACTCGATTTAAAATGACAGGTCGTCTAACAAAAACAATAAGAAAAATTTTCCGGATTCTGATAAATGCTGACCATGAAAAAACTGGCCTTTGAACATCGCTTTAAAAATCACAAAAATTCCAAAATGACCGATTCATCATTTTTCTGAACCTTAATCTATTTATGTCAGCTAGTGAGCATCCAGAAGAAGCTTTGAAATATGGACGCTCTCTGGATTAATCAAAAAAATACAATCAAGTAGGTAGGAATGCGAAGATAAACTTCCCATCATACTCAAATTACATTTAATCGATTTGTCAATCGATCTCTGATCTACTGATTATTTTCTGACAATGTGGAGAATTGAGACGTCAATCATTCTGAGCGTACCTATTCAAGATAACCGATAATCAAACTTATTTAGCGAATCCTACCTTGAACCTTGACAGAAATGTCCTACTAATCTAGTAGTATTGCTTTAATAATAATAGAAATTATATTTTTTCCCTTACCTTTGGATCCTTATAGTCCCGAACTTTTTTCCAGGGTTGTTGGTAGATATAATAGAAGGGTAAAGTGAGAAAGTCCCAAAGAAATGTTACAAGCCACAGGAGGCCCTTAACCAAAGCATCCGGAAGAGCCATCTTCACTTCTATCTTACAAAATTAGCTAGAGTATAACAACGACGGTTTCAGATCTGTCAAAGCAAAAAAATCACGTACATTCGATTAGATTCAGTCAGTTGCAAGCGGGTAAAAATGTTATTAACTTGAACCAATTAACTTTTTGTCATAGTCATAGCAGTTTCTAGCATTAACCTTATGTATAACTAACCTTTATTAACCATATGCATTAACCTGACCAAACTAAAAACTTAACTAGTAACTCCAACTGACCGTGAGCTTTTTAACTTGAACTGGAAACACGAGCATGCGAGAATTGCATGATATCGGCTGATCATTGATTAATCACATCTCATTCATTCGTAATCCAGATACAGATTGCTCCTCTTAATTTTTAACAGCTCAAGTGTGTTTAATTCAATGCCGGTTCTGGTGCTGATATGTCGATGTGGATAAAAAAATAAAAGGTTTTAGCAATGCAAATGCAATGTACAGTAACATCAATAATATCTGTACCTAGAGTCTATTTATGTTGTATAATTAGGTAGGGTAGTATTAGTATTAAAAACAATTTTTTAAAGAACAATGACAGTCCACCTTACATTCACAATGTGTGACTGTTCACGGTACAAAGGTCACGAGTCGGAAAAAAACAATAACAATTTCTACAACTCGTTCGTGAGATAAAAGTATGCAGGCAGTATAACAACGCATGTAATCAAAGGCTTAAGGTTTCACTCAAGAAATCATGGTAATTGTGCTTAGGAATCAACTATCGCTTCATTTTAGTAATTTTCAAATCCAACATCATCAATTTACAAACTACAAACTCATTCCATGAAAAATGAAAACAATAATTTCAATTCGGCAGACGTTCGTAGAATTGCCGACCGGCACGTTGCGTTGCAGGGCAGGGGTTTCGTATTGCAAAATTGGATCATGAAAAAATATGCAATGAATCATTCATGACGATAAGATTATATGTGAAATGAAATATTTCCTCTTTTTGAGGTAACTAAATTCCACGGATTTACGAATCCACGACGAGTGAGGCTACGTAATGTAAATCTGCATGTTCTGATATTACGACATGGCCTTCAGAAAATTGTTCAATGCGTTGACAGGAAAACCACAAGCCACAATAGGAGAATAATTCTACCAAAGAATTAATATGCGACTTACCTAAAATATTGGACACCTTGTAAATGCCCGGTCAAAGTTCAGTTAAATATTGCAGGCAGAACAGAAATTAAAAACATGAAAATGAAATCATCATTTCACGAACACGTCACAATCACTACAATATGTGCAACGCCACACCGGAATCTAATCCTCCAGGACTTTCTGGATTGGATAAATAAATTGTCCTAACAATGAACAAGGACACTTGATCACAAATTATTCCCCGGCTTTAGAGAATGCCACACGACCAGAGCATCTCCTGACATACACACACGCCTCAACTCGACTCACGACTGCGAATGATTAAAGCAAATTGTGGTCTATGACGATGCTTTTACATCCTTCCAAGTTCCAACTAGGGATTGAATGGAGAATAGAATCGAATGGACTGGAATAATACATCAAGCATGTAGTATTTTATGCAACTCTCCATTCCTATTCCAACTTTGACAAAAAATAATAACCTTCCATAATAAAATGTTCATATCTCTGATTCTTCTTCTGCCCTGCCACTGAAAAAAAAATTTGGGCATTGCATGATCATCATGATGATGATGATGATTGCAGAGATAATGACGAGACGAGAATGTCAAAAGTGCGTACATGCTTTGAAAAACGTAGAGAGCAAAGTTTTTGGTGGCATGATGCAGGATTAAAGTTCACTTCACATTAAAAGCGTATAAATGGCTAATAATATGGCTCTCCTTTTGTCAGCAGCCCCCATAATACTTGACTTCATAAAGCCATTTCCAAGTAGAGTAAATCAAAAATTTATTTAGGCTGCTCGCTTGTGCATAATGACGATCTACAGCACCAGCAGCGAAGCTCTATTGATATTGATATGATGGATGATGATAATGATTTGGTGATGACGATGACGTTATCTCTTTCCAAGCCTAAGAGTACGCATGGCTTATAATATAATTGTACATAGTAATTTTGCTACTGTGTTGCATTGGGCTCCTTTGATGTTCAGTTTTTGAAACAGAAGATTTATGTATTTATTAGGTTTGGCAGATGGATTGGATTTAGATGCTATTCCGACTTGACAAGGATGCGAAAAGAAGATAACGATTATCGTTTAGAAATATGTGACATACATTGTATCGAGTCGAGTCATATACATGCATATCATATGCTGTATTGTGCATTAGGCTCTTTTTTATGATGTGTGAATTTTTTGTCCCGTGAGGATGATTATAATTCTGAATGAGAAGAACATGAATGATTATGATGATGACTCTCATCAATACAGAATCCTTAGCTTTTACTCATTGCAAAAGTATGTACATCACACACATAAGGTTTTCTGGTGCTTGAATTGAATATAAAATATATTTTGGATTTGAGTTTGTCCGTATAGGAAATAGGTACAAGTGGAATCTCAGTAAAACTCATTAAGGACTGATTATTGTTGACTTTACCTGTAGCAGTAGAGCTTACAAACAACGGTTCTTTCGTGCTCGTGTGAAGTGAATTCAACTCAAGTCAATGACAATGGACGAGGCAGAAATTTCTTATGTTTGCGATGTCTAATATGCGATAGGCAGACTAACTGTCCTTTAGAGGACTTCACTCTCTGAACTAATTTTCTCAATAATAATAATAATGATCTTCACTTTTGTAAAGACAGAGTCAGAGCTCCCATGCATCATTTCTGGTTTTATTTGGTTTTCCACTTCGGGAATCATCATGATGACTCTGGATTGGGTGATTACTCTACTGACGTGACATCATAAAGCATTCATGCAGCTTAGAAGCTGCGCTGCAGACACATCTGAACTTTAAATGGAAAGTTACTCTTTTCGTAAGAAATTCATGGCCCCTCACAAAAAATTATAGTTATTTGAATGAATTAGTGGTGAGCACGAGGACGCGCAGTGACTGAGATGATGACATGACACGATGATGATGGTCTGGCCTGGCCTGGTCTGATCTTCTCGAAGAGTTGCATGGCAAAAATAGACTAAATGCTGCCGGCTTCCTTCCACAACAACAAGGTGACATGGCATGATAAATATTCAGGCGTTTTAATCAAATGCTATTAAAAAAACTATCCAGAAGAAGAGATGCAATGCAGATGTCAGAAGCAAGTGGTAAGTACATTGCTCTGAAATGACTTCGCTTGGTCAAAGAGGTAGGCGAACAAAGTCCATCACCTAAAGCTTCTTTTAGGCGATGATGTGACGTGATGGATGTTGGTCAACGAACAGTCGAAAAGTCAAAGCACAAACTACAATTAGTTTAATACATTTCAAGGAAAAATTCATCTTCTCTTTTTGTGTACGAACACAAGGATAACGGGCATAGTACGAAGGTGCAAACGTGATAAGAGTTGTACTCATGGATTCCAGAAATCGCGGAAATAAAAGCCTGGAAAATATTATTAAGGCGATGGATATTGAATATTGGCATTTGGCATTCGTAGATTAAATAGACATGTTTAGTCTGTCTAGTAGTCTTGAAAGGCAATTTTTCTGCTTATACTGTGATCTTGAAAACGATAATACTAATTACGGTGATAAGCACTGTTGCTGACTTCACTTCTGAGCGCTTTCTGGATTTCGGACCCATATAATTTAAAAGTCTTAGACGGGCAATTGACCTCCGAATCAAAGAAATTACATAACCAGTAAAGCAATCCGTGAGAATATTGGCGATTTAATGAGAGATAGTAAGGATAACGAAGTTAACGAACTGGTTTCACTCAAATGACAAATTTATGCAATCACGTTGCGGGGTTTATTTACTTAGATTTCATACGATGAACGATGAAGATCAGAATTCATGATAGTGTTGATTGAATTTTACTTTCTTTTCAATGTTTCCAATTTTGATATTTATTTACTGAGGAATTTCAACATTGAGTAGCTAACAATGGTAATTTAATAACCTTTGCTTGCATTCAGAGGCAACAATGAATGTGCAAAGCAATGAAGATGAAAATGCTACTATATCTTATTGTATTGTACATTGTACCATAAATTCAGTACGCACTAACCTGAACTGAAAATAAGCCCCAAATGCACATGTGAGCAACAACAACAACAATATGTATGAACAAAGCAATTATAAAATGCAGTGAACCGAACCGATGTAGTAAATCATGAGTTGAGTCACTATACTGCATCAATTAAGGCAAAATTATATGGACTTTTGATGATTAACGACAAAAATATAAAAGAAAGGGAACTTGCCTGACCTTTTTCTGATTCCAGTTTAGTCCATAGAGGTATAATACTAGAATGGTTTAGTCTTAAATTCACATGATAACCACTGCTAAAACTACTGATTCTTTCTTTAACAAATTCTTTGCTTCACGACAAGTCCATCAGTTCAGATTCAAGTCCAAGGTTTAACTGACGACGCTACAAAAAATCCAACATGCAATTTGCACTCGCGAATGAAAAAAATATATCGCAATGCAATGCAATGGCATAGTTCTGGTTAGAACACTCCTGCCCAGAAACCAAGAACTCAACGTGTTTTACTTTATCTCCTACTCAATGCTATTACTATTTCTGATTACTACGATCATGATCACTAACTACTGCGAACGAGCCACGGACTACGGACGACAGTAATTCCTTTTAATGTATTATCAATCGTCACTGTTCTAGTCTGGTCCTAGTCCTGTCCTAAATCCTACAATAAAAATGGCAAACATCTCGCAACACAACAGTGTTGATGTTGATGCAATCTTGGTAATCTAACTAACCTGGAGCATGAGTCTCCAAAAAATGATGAAGAAACAACAACGAAGCAAAGATACCAAAATTCGTCACAATCATAGTCACAAAAGAGAATAAATAATAATATTGCACACATACCTACGCTTATACTCCTTTACTTGACTCAGGTATGAAAGCATTAAAGACACCAACAATGTTACGCAAAATGTTATACGATGCTTATGCTTGCTAAAGTTCGGCAAATTTGCCTCAAGCATTTCCATTTTCATCATCATCGCAAATTTGCTTTGAAAGTTCTTTGTTGCAATACCTACCTTGGCTATTGTCGGATGTGATGTGATGTGTTGCGCTGCGAGCCAAAACTAAAGGCTCATAAAATTAATACCATACCGAAATATTTTTTGCGCAGGTATCGTTTTCGAGAGAGTATGATATTAAATGCAATGGACGCATAAATATTAGCACAAAAAACGAGGAATGTGTTTATGGATGTTTCATAATTCGCGTATGCCGTAGGTTCGGATATGATATGAAAATGGGGATCATAAAGGTACACCTTCAAAGCAATTGAGCAAGTAAACTATCGTCGGATAATAAAAATTACCGAATGAAACGAAAGGAAAGCATTAATTACACAAACGTAAGCACACCAGAAGGAAGGTGTATAGTTTGTTAGACTCCTCTTGAAAATCTTGAGGCTCCTTTTTCACGATGATGATGAGCATCTGGCATGTTTTGACACGTCCAGTAAAAATAAAAAAAACTGGTGAATAAAGCATGCATGTTATCCACATGTGCCTAGCTATCGACAAAACTTCTTGTTCATGTTTTATGCTTTGTCATCCATGACCATTACAATTTACTATGTATCGATATAGATGTACGATCTATGAAATTAACGAATTAATCGCATGTTATATATATAACACGCGAGGACACTACATTTTCATGCATGTAAAGAGATATACATATATTGATTTCGTAGCATTCGCGTATAACAGGTTGTAGCTTAGAATCAGCTACGTATCTAGATGGTTTTCTGTCGAGCTAGAGTTTGTTTTTGATGTGAATGCTACAACTAGAAACAAAACTAGAACAATAGAATGACTGGAAATGAATATTTGCGCAATTAGAAATCGCATTATAATGAAAGGGGCCTCTGGAGATAAATAGGTAAGTACTTAATTTTTTCATGTAAATACGATGCATTATTGTATAATTTTACGAATTTATGTTCTAATGAAATTACATTTTCAGTATAGCATGCATAAGAGAAAGTTGATTTACTTAAGAAATTCTTAAACCATGGATGACATGATTTTCGAAGATTTGAATGAAATCTCGACGTAATAGAACTACAGATTATATCAAAAATGACCTCTTCTTCGCCCGTCTATTCGAATCATGACGAATGACATGCTTTTAAAACTTGGTTAGTTATTAAAACAAATGAAATAAAAAGCAAGGTTAAAGATCTGCTTATATGAGCTTCCTAGTAAAACCGGTAATAAACATGTAATAAAATGTTGGAAATGGTAATATTACTTACCTACTACGCTACATAGACCAGTTTAGCGAAGACTAGATTTGTTGTGATGCAATATAAACTTTAGAACATTGACGATTGACACTTGACACCGATAGAATTTCTTGCGTGCTCAGGTTCATTGGGTCCAATTTATGATTGTCACGTTTTCATGTAGGAGACAGTTCAAACAAACATTTCACATCATGTAAAACTATTCACTCTTTCTCGATTGTGGAAACTTGTACTTTTACAACTGTACAAAACTAATTTACAATTTCCCGCATCACAAAATTTAATGGGATTGTAATAATGATTGTCTCATTTAACCAACAAACCAAATCAACTAGGAAATGTCATATGAAGAAGAATCCGAAAACCAATAATTAAGCATAAACTACTTACGTATATGTAGCTTCTAACTAGCCAGCAAAATGTTTGTTGGACCGCGAATCAGTCATGTGGATTTCCCCTGTAGTCGTATGGATGGGTGATTCTAATCTCCAGTAAAACAATGTATTTGTTGAGCTAATTCCTTGGATAGTATAAGTTGCGATATTTTGTGCTTAACAGTTGTTACATAATTAGTGAAAGTTACTAATGAATTAACTTCCAATTCCAATTAGGTACGTTTGTATGAGCAAAGAGTACAATGGAAAGCTCCTACCTCAATTAATGAAAATGGAACCTGGTACACGATGTAATGAAATCGCAATCAGAAAAGTTGTTTTCCGTTCTATACACCTTAATCCAATCCAGTTTAGTACATATTTTTCTCTCCATCCATCTCGTTCATTCCATGATGTATTTTTGTTCTCCCATCATCGTGATCATAGAGAATTTCTCTCGTGTTTTTCTTGTTGAGTCCTCTACGTTTCCTGCTGCTACATTACTGTTGTTCGTCTATGTAAAGCTCACGCCTTCCATTCATTAGACGAAATGCAACATGTAACACAACGAGACACGTGTACTTCACGCAGGAAAAGTAGGAAAACTAATCCACGATGATACACGCACGCATTCTTCCTGTTGAACATGGAGTACCTAATCCACTCAGACGTATATTTCGATTAGATGTTAAAATCAATTTTTAGGTTTGAGAATATATCGTCTTCGGAAGACGTTCGGAAGCAATATGCATAATGCAAAGGTTTTACAAACGCTCCAGACGGCTAAAAGAACTGGTTACAGCCTAAAATATATGAATGATAGGGTCGTGACANATATATGAATGATAGGATCGTGACAAAATACTAAGATGACGAAATCATAGTTTTAATCTTATGTAGGGGAGTAAATACAACAATAAATAGGTTTATTTTAAACACAACGTCCATGTTTAGAAGTAATTTATGTATAACAGAATAAGATATTACAAGTGAAGGTGGTAGATATTCTAAGCTTAATTTTTGGTCTGCCTTGCATATTTGAGAGATAGGTAATAGGAAGCACTTTTTACTATTCGCAAAGTTAAGTACATCTTTTGTCCATATAAAGGCAATGATTAAAATAATTGAAAACTCTACCTCAATAAATGGCGATAAATCATTACGCATCAGTTTGTTAAAAATAATTATTATTTGTCAATTTTTGAATAAAACAAAGTATGTACCATACATTAGAAAGTCTTGTATTGTTCGTCGCGTCTTTAGTTTCGTATACCTCCTTCTTAAGTTGTTGAAACAGTTTGATTATCGTTGAAACAGCAGTAGAGATGCCAAAGATGCCATTAAGACGGCAAAGGAGATCTGTAGCCCATTTCCGGAACTTTTCCTCGCTAAAAGTCGCGTATTAATATCACGAAAATCATTAGTCATAAAATCATTTCCCGGAAGACCAACATCTGACAGGGATCAAATCATACTTGACCCGAACGCAAGCGTAGAAAGATTTTCTTGATTTCTTACCTTCAGCATAACATTTTCCTTCGTTCTGCAAGCAGAATTCCGGCTGCAGCCTGTCAGCATCAATTCCACGGGCGACCATTCTATTCCTATTAGTGACCATACGATATTCAGCTGCAGCATGACCAGTTTTTGGATGTGTCCAAAGACGCTCTGCGTGAGCCGCTGCTCTGGGGAAGATTCTACTTTCTAATGCTTTCTCATCGGCCTAAATATTAAATAAACGATTTTGAAAATGATTCTTGGTTCATAGCGAAGAAAGATTATCGAACATTGATGATTTTTACCTGTTCAGTCCACAAGGGCGCATCAGATCCAAGAATTTGTTTTCGAATAGCTTCCGCAGCGACGGAGTCATCCACCCACTCTGCGTAAATGCTTTCTGGGTCGTTGTCATAAACCGTCTAGAATTAGTACAGATATTCATGAATTCCATTGAAGGAGCACTCTAACTAGAAATTAGTAGACATTCTTACCTGCCATCCTTTCATTGGTGAACACCAATTATGCCCATTTCCTAACCAAGCTGGGAAACCACAGTCCAAATACAGTGCATTCACGTTCGAGAAAATTACTTTATAACCTTTCTGGAGGATTCCATGAATAGCTGGATCAGTGCCTGGAAATTGAAAGTGATAATATTTATAACATGATATGATATATACGAAGGTAGAAAAAAGTATTTATTCAGAAGCAGTTCTGGCTTTTTGTCTGTTTCAACTTCCAACTTACTTTCACTCCAAATCTGAATGATGTATCTGTCCTTATCAAGGTACTGCTCAATTCGACTGGGGTCAGTCAGTCCAGATGTCCACATAAAAACTTTCGTGTCGTTTGTCTTACTCGCTTGAAGAAGTTTGCCCAGTGCTGCAAATTCAGTATGAATTAAATCAAATATAATAATAATATGTATATGAAGATTCCATATGTCCGGGGCAATGTGAAAGTCTTATAAGCAAACCTTTTTCCTGGAATTCTCCCCACAAACGGTAGAATCCCTCCGAGTCTAAGCTGTAGTTGTTGCTGGTCATGTAGTCAGTGATCTGCTTGGAACTATTATAGCATCGGAAATCGACTTCATCGCCGCCCATGTGGAACATGTCATTATCAAACATATCCAACATGCCTTTGAAAATGTCGCCTATCACGGTAGTCACATTTTCATTGACGATGTTGAGCTGTCCGCAAGGGGGTTCAACACAATAATCATACCAAGGCTCGCTTTGTAAACACACTATGAGATCCCCAAGACCGTCTTTCACGCCCCATTGATATCCATTACCTGGAAAACGGAAGTGGATTAGATTCTGTTTGTGTGCAGAAATATCGGATTTATTCTTGCGGAAAGTGCATTGGCGTTTACTATTTACCCGAATGAGCTGGTTGGTCAAGTTCTGGGATAATCTTGATTCCCCTTTGTCTAGCGTAATCTACTAATTCCTTGATATCATTGACCCTATAAACCTTGTCAGGAGTGTAAGCTCCGTATTCCATCATCTAAAAATAAATTTTAAATGATTGGGTTATTTTATTTATAAATCATGAGTAATTATTATTCTCAGTCCTTTTATGTTATTTGCGGGGATAGACAAGCAGCTTTTTATACCTTTGGTCTGTCTGGGACCTCCATTGGGAACGAGTGAGTATCGGTGATATGCCAATGCAGCACGGATAGCTTGTTGTAACTCATCCCATCAATCAACTTTTTGATCTTTTCAAGGGAAAAGTAGTTACGTGCAGTGTCAAGCATTATGCCTCGATAAGGGAAAACTGGCTTATCTTCGATCGTGACATCGTCGACAATCTAATGTCAGTTAGTAAAACAGGTCAGTATTTCAAAAACAAAATTTTCGTTTTAGAGCAAGAGCAATGTTTTACCCAACGATTGGTTTTTATTTACCTGTAACACATCCTTGTCTTCGTCGTAAGCAATCAACTGACTCAGCGTCTCAAGGGCATGTCTAGCTCCAAAGAATGTCACAGCCGTAATTTTAGCTTCGACTGTGGTCTGTAAAAATATAATTATCTACGATAAGTACTTCTCATCTTAACTACAACTACGAAATTAATTATCCATTTTCAACTATCGTTTTGGTTTTACCACATCATTTTCCGTGGACGATGAAATCGTCAAATTATAGGACTCGTCGAGAGTTGTCAGCTCCATTTCTTTGGACTCATCTGTCACGTTAATGGAAACTTGCAGTTTGTGACTGAGTGTGTCTTCTCTGGTTTCCGAAATCGGACTTGAATGCAGCTAAATGACAAGAATTCCAAGCTTAAAATAAGACAGTCTACGACATTCCACTTTAATAGCTTAACTATGTTTTTTGGATCTTACCATTGACAAGTATCCTCTGAATATTTCAAATGATTTACTTAGCATGTCCTTCACTGGGGCTGGATTTTCATCCAGATTGACTAATGTGATGTTGGAGGGGTAAAGGGA
>JAHZNI010002854.1:0-24978 GCA_027744415.1 Seira ritae
TATTATGCATCATACTATTCCACTTGCTTGCACACAAACAAGAAGTACATCCCATTTCACGTGAAATACAAATGACTCAATTGGTTTCGTTTCATCGTCATCAAAAAAGCTACCTAAGTGGATTGGATGATTATGATTGTGTTAACATTTTTTGATTGCAATGCATATTCCCCCTCTATTTTAATCCTCCTCCTGAGAGCGACCTGGAATGAAATGAATTCTGGACTCGGCTTGGCCAGGTTGGATTTCGTATTCACGTTCACGATTTCTTCATATTTGAGCAATGACCTCTTCAAACGACTTATGTATTTCAAAAGAAGATCTGTGTGAAAGGTGACGACTGACATTTTTTGACGTGGCATATTATCATATATATGATATCCCATTTCACTTCTATTCATTTTGGGGAAATACCTCAACCTCACTCCTCGCATTGTCCTTGAATCCGGTTCAAAAATTTAAAGAGCGTACTACAGAGTACAAGCACATTATTATTACTTTTGGTACACGCTCAAATGTCTCCCAAATGTCAATGAATTATTTCTGAGAATTCTCAAACTTATTCTACGGAAAAAAATGTACGCAACATTTTTACGAGAAATGGTTTTTGGCTTGAGTCTCTTATCGCTCCTCTCGGTAAAAATATACTACAAAAGTTTCCTTTGTCATTCAGTTCAACTTGAAAAGAAAAACAGTGCAATTATTGTTATCCATGTCAATGAACTAGAGACTATGACTATACTTTCCGTTAATTGGACCTGTTTGGCTTATTATATCCGCCATGTCATGCGGGCTATAGCTGCATTGCCATGTGCACCATGAATGGAATTTTTGCTCTCCTCTCTTTTATCTTGTCAATCGAACCGAACCGAACCCAGTGACCAGTTTCATTACCTATCTACATGAGAGCTATTGATTTCGTTGTCTGTGTAATGACGTAGGACTATTAGTAATAATTTTCTCTGCTTTCTCCACTTGAAACTATTCCAAAAAAATTTGCCACGAGAGAATCCCTTTCAAAACGGCTTACATCGAAATTCAATATCGACTCTTCCATTCCAATTCTAAGTGGAGTGGAGCCCAATAACTCATTCAATATCGACAGTATTTTTTTATGCTTAAGCCAAAAGTGAAGGGAGCATGCAATATAATATGACATGACTATACCAAGATACTAAACAGTGAAGATGGAAGATTGTTTGCATTATGCTTCAACACTCATCACGCGCTAAACTCATGGCCATACCACGTCATTTAAAAAATAGACTAAAGATAGAAAAGCAATAGCAAAATGCCTACAACAACTTCGTTTTTTCACACTTTCAAGTATGATCAAAGTAAGTAAGTATGCATACGACAAGATGGGATGAATTTTTTACGTTTGCACTTCTTCTTTTCCCTATATTTACAATGAGGCAAGGACATGCAGATAAGAGAGAGAAAAAAATACAACTTTGTTTACACTTTTACAGATTTTTTAGTTCAAGCGAAGTGGCATGTGTATGATACTCTAGGTATTAGCTTGGCTCTGTAGGATTTCAAAAATTGGAAATGGAAGTTGCAAGAGAGGGAGAAGAATTGCAGCGTGAAAAAGAAAGGATGTCAAACGAAATAAAAATTTATCTTTGTGTACTTAAGCGGGAAACGGAAAGATGTACATGTACACATGCATGTTTCGAAGGAGATGAAAAGATAAAATTAGCAAGAGAAAAAAAACAATAATTGCGATTTCGATCGGGAAAAGTTTTGTCATTCGCCATGCATGTGTAAAATGTGTGGCCCTCTCATTACACCTCGTTTAAAATTTACGCAATGCCGATTGCCAAACCAAACGCTGTTACAAATTATTGTTACATGGAAAAAAGTTCACAAGGTTAAATTCATAGATTCCAAGGAACATACAGAGAATTTCGTAGGAGGCGAAGAGAAAGTAACTGATAGAATGTGGTGCAGTGATTCCATTACCAAGTCATTTGTCATTCCATGACCTCGATTAAACTTTCATGAAGAGAAAAAAATATTCATGGTTTTTTTGATAGGGTCAGCAGTCAGCACCACCACGATAATGAAAAAAATTGATGATCGATCCAGACAATAATGTAATAAGGGCGGAGACAAAGAAATATATTGGATTAGGTAGGCACAAGCAAGAGTTATTTTTGGAGGTCAGACAAAGGCATCAAGCTTGGAACTATTATGAACCTACATTATCTCGATTCAATCATACTTATTATCTGTCTGGTAATTTAACCTATGCCATGGGACTGGTTACTTGCAAAATCAATTTTCTCCGAAAATGAGTTTTCCATTTGAGTAAATTGACCACCCAAGCACAGTGTCATGTTCACTCAGTGTAGGTCGCATGCGCGCTCATGAGGATGAGACAATTTCATTTTCATTTTTACAAAAAAAAATACCAATGATATCATAACGCCATCCTAACTAGTATTAAAATCAATTCTTTTTGTCTGACTATTTATCAGAAAAGGGCCGGGTTACGGTTAGATAACGGAACGTCAACGTTCCATCCCATCCCGGGACACATTCCTTCCACTCCAGCGCTTGCCAAAGCCTCATCTGATTTCCTAATTCAGCGAGAAACCATAAAACAAAATGAGCAGAACAGACAGAGAGCATAGAGCATGCAATGGAAAGGCGAAAAAAAAGCTTGGCTTATGTCTTCTGTGAAGCACGTAACGTTCAAGTTTCGTTCCTTCCCTTCTAGAACAGGAACTTTCTCTCTCCCTTTCACTCACCCATCAGCCGATGAAAATCGATGAAGAGGCAGCGTTCCATTCCAGAAAAAGAACGTTCGCCAACAAAATCAATATCAAGCTGGCTTGGTTGGGAAACGTGAGAAGACAGGCATGGCATGCTCCAGCTCCTGGAAAGTATATGGAAAGGTATCTCCTCCACTCGCTCACTTTTTTCCCCTCAAAGCATGTACTTTCACATGTAGAAGGGGAAAGTCGAGGAAAATCTGAACTTGAAATCTTGTTAACCGAAATGACCTTCAAACTTCCAGTGATACACTGCTCAGTGCTCGTGCATGGAAGTCACTCAACTTGTCTGATATTAAACCGTTTGCCATTGTGCCTTGTACCTAGCTCTAAGCTCAGGATATGTTCATATTACCGGCCGGCCGGTGGTTAAATTTTCCCATGCCAAAGCACAGTTATTCAGAAGAGGTGAATTATAATGCCACATCATTATCATCATCCATCCAATCCATCAATATTTTTCTCAAATTGCAAGAGAATTTTCAAGAACAAAAAACAGGATCTCGCTCACTAAAGTCCCCCGGCCTATGAACTGAATTTTGACTAGAAAACATGAAACCGGCTCGAATAAATATTATGTAGATAAATAGAATATGTATGTATGCTCCATCACACCACATTTTCTTGTTTGTTTTCTTTTCCTGTACGATTCAATACATTTGATTGCTCAGACTAGAGAACCGCAAGCCCATTATCTCCTTGAGCAATTTCTAGGATGCATGCAACTCAATAAAAACTAAAGTTTATTATGTTCAGTTACTGCCTTTATTTTCCTCTTTGCAGGCTATTATTACAATTTTTATTTCAAAATGGGAGGAAAGGAGGAAAAAATAAAGTCAATGAGTCAAGTCGTTGACTTGGCTTTGGCTACAGGAATATCATAAATGACTATACAGCTAGCATTATAATATAATGCACATTATAAAGTAAAAAAGAAACGATGATGAACGGAAAGTGCCATGCCAAAGCCAAGTTACCACCACCGCCCCTTTGTCCTTACTTTACAAATACAATTACAATTGCAATCGAGCGACTTCACTCCATAGACAAATTTTCCTAGACTGCAGGACGACGCTAGAGGCATCGTACAATATTTAAAATAGGTTTCTTACAAGCATACATATATTTGCACACATATAGAATTGTTAGCATGCTGACCATTTTAGTTTTCGGACACCCACCCAAAAATACAGGTTATTCTTGAAGATGCGCCCTAACCAGCACGCCAAGTCAGCCAGGTGTTCAATTTAATTTTCATGAACTATGAACCAATTGCAATTTTTTCTTCTTATTCTCTCAATCATTCATATTTTTCTTTCACCTGAGCACCCGAAAGACTAATCATAATCGTAATGATCGTGATCATCATCATCATCTTTATCTCCATCCTCAATAATTTTTTTTCAGCGCTGGTGCTATTATTAAAACTGTAAATTAATCCAAGATAGAAAACAACAAGAGAAGGAGGAGAATGAGGATGATAATCCGGTTTTTTCTCTTTTTTAATGTCTTTGTTTTTTCCATCTCTTCTGAACTCCTCAGAAAATGCAATGGAGTACACAGGCAGCCTCCCTCCTGATCCTGCAAATTTGCACTTTTTTCATTGAAAAATCCAGCGAACAACGAACACAACAACAAATCATCCGTGTTATAAAAGAAAATAATTTATGGAAAAGTACTGAATACTGACCTGAGCCGAGTGTGGCCGTGTTATGCATTAGTATGTTTTGCTATCGTATCATATCCGTGCAGAAAAAAGGGGAATGAACTTAAAATGCATTTTATCTGAATTTTTGCCATTGCTCTATTCAACGTTCGTGTGCATTCGATTCAATTCACATGCTTTGCAAAAGCCTTAGGAGTGCAGCACGCTACAAAGCATAATAATATAAAACTATAAATGTCGGTGGATGGATGTACAACATATCTCATTGTTTTCACAGTTTCCTTTGTGAGGAAAAATTATAAATGGGAAGGCAGGATGAGATCACGCCTCCTCCTCCCAAAAAATACAATTGCAATTACCATTAATTTTTTTGAAAGAGTCAGAGAGTACTAGTATCAGGCCACCACCATACTGAAAAGAGTTAATGATGATCACGAAACAAGAAGGAACACATAGGACGAGGACGTTAAAATGTAAATGATGGCTAATGATTATTATGAGAGGTAGTATCGCTGTAAACTACATAGAACAATATTTTTTGGTTTAGTCAAGTCTCTAGAGGAGAGGAAGGAGAGAAATAACAACTATGAGCAATTATGGTTATGATGATCATGATCGCCATTATTATTATCACGTATCATGAATGCAGTACAGTACATTATAAGCTATTATATTTATATGAGTTCAGGGCATTTTCATGCTTCAATGGATGAATGAAGCTGTGTACCTGCCTTCCTGCTCTACTTTGCATGAAAATTTATCATCATCTGAGTCAGGTAAGGTAAATCATAAGTTTAAAGGATTGTAACGTGATGTGATTTTGGCTCGATCTGATTGAGAAAACGCGAGGGAATGGTAATGGTATGGCTGTCTCACAATTGGGAACCATTACCTCGGACAATGCCAAAAAATTGTGTCTTCGAGCTATACTGTATCATCGTGATCATCTCTTGCATGCCAAAATATCATTTTCAAAAAACTGATAAAGGTAGGATAGAGTACAGTACACTGTTAGGAATAAAAGTATCCTTTAAAAATTGATAATGTTGTCCACCACTAATCAGTAGTGGAAAAATTAAAACCACTGTTTTCACTAAACTGTAGTAATGTACAGAATGGTAATGATGATGACGCAAACCAAAAAACGATAATTTTGAGTTAAAAATAGGCACAATGTATGTACTTGAGAAATTTCAGAAGTAGTCTAATAACCAAACCAAACCACATGAGCAAGCAGCCATACCATACCAAACCACACCACAAAGGAAAATTCGGTAGGAAAAAAGCTTCTATTATTCTTTCTAGTTTTGTACCTCAGCCTACCTAACCTACCCCATTTTTCTAAATGTGCCGGAGGGCATGAAAACAAACAAAGTGAAAAAACCACACCGAGAAACTTTTTATTGCACAGGCTATTTTTACCATGTTCGCCAAAAAGTTTGGTAAACAACATCTTTGTACGTTCATCTAAAGCCGGGCTTCTTATCATAATGATCATTATCATAAAAGCAAAGTGGTCAGTCAGTGAGCAAGAAAGCCCTTTCGAGCTAAGCAAGGCGTGCAAAGAAAAACAAAGCAATTCTAGAAAGAAGTTTTCTCGGTGAAGAGTGAAGATGCATGCTAAAATGAAACCACAAAAGCGAAAAAATAAACTTACAACGGCACGGCTCGCTCGGCTCACAGACGAGAAAACATTTTTATTGCAAAATTGGTTTTGTTTTGATTGTTATTTTCGAATCTTGAAAAACAAAACCTGTTTTCTCCTCTTGAGTCATTGTAGTCAGAGCCCATTAGTAGATGTACAATTGGTGATTCATATTCGTCATATGTATATCTAACATAAATGATAGAATGGACATATGTATGCACACGAGACATGAAAAAAATAAATTAAGTGATATTTTTCGATTATTCTCCTGATGCAAATAGAATTCCGGCATATATTTCATTACCAAGGTCAATTTTATCTGATTGGTTTGGTTGGTGATGATGACGATCAAGTGGAAAACAATGATCGAGAGAGAGGGGAAATGCGGCGACACGACTCTACTATCTCGAGACATGAGAAGAACCAACATTATTGCAATTCTAATTGAGACGTGTAATAGTAGTGAGTGAGTGCACTTGCGAATGTCGATAAATGGAAAAAAATAGACCAGAGCAGACCCACTCAACTCAACTCACAGCCTCTAACTCTCTGATTGATCATGTTCACATCACTAATTGTGGGAATGGATGGGCATGGGCGAAGCACTGAAGAGGAAAAACTATTGAAACTTTCAAATTAGTGAAATCGACATGATGACACGAGTATACAAGCATGATGATGTCGATGAGTGGGCAATCCAAGTCTAAAAAGAGAATATCATGTGCAATTATTTCTTTCCTTTCAAAGAACTAAGTGCAGCAGCAGCAGGGCTATAAAAATACATTTCACGGAATGAGGATAGCTATAGCCAGTCTCATTTTAAAAAGGATTTCAGGTTTTTTGTCCCCAACTTAAAAAGGGAAGGACGAGTGGAGTAAATGCTTTTATGGAGAAATTTATGGAGGAAAAATGTAAACTTAACAGAAGTTGAAGTTGACTTTGGTCAATTGTCGCTCATTATTATTTATCACACACATCCATCCCATAGGGAGGAGAGAAGGTCAGGCTGAAACTTTTTTTTTTGGATATTTCAACATTTTGACATGGGCGCATGCATCGCATTGGGACATGCTTCTGATGAAGAAATACAATACGCATTCCTTTCCTGAGAGAAACTGCATAGCAAAGTGGGCAATAACAATTAAAAATGTCACAGGCTTGATTTCATACTCGAAAGTGTCCCCACCATAAAGAAAAATAATATGACAACGACAATGAGAGTGGTAGTAGATGGATACACAATTATGTATGTACAATTATGTACAATTTCAGTGTTTGTCGTTTGTTTAGCAGCTGCATAAAGCATGCAGATGGATGATGGTGTGAATTAATTAAATGAACTTGTTTTTCCTAAAACAATACAATGTAGTATGTACATACCATGTCTTTGGTCTACTGCTGCTGTTCTATTGTGGTAGAAAGGTAAACTCACAAAAGCTGTCGATTCGATTCGCAAATATTTTTATATACTTGCGTACATAACTAATGTGCACACAATTTATGCTATCACGTCACCATCAATGTAGCAGGAGCCAGCATTTTTGCTATTTTTGTTGGTGGTGCGATTGTTGGTTGTTGATCTATGCTTTATTCCCATTGGGTTGTTGCATGCCCTGAACATGACTGAGTAGAGTAAGCTTCAATTTTAGCAATGCAAAAGCATTGTAGTATAGGCCAACATAACAGCAAAACTTGTGCAATTAAAATCAATGATTATTGCTGCGCTTTGTTGAAAAACTTGCTATCTGATTCTAAAAATGATGACCTGGTACAAAAAGGAATAGTACAATGCGCAGTAAAAATGAATTTAAATGGAACTTGCTATTGTTTTTACGTATGCAGTATTTACTACATACTGGTAGCAGTGACAATAAAACAGTCAGAAAAACTTCCATAATGGAATATTTTTGGGAGAGCTGAGCAATTTGCATAAATTACTACATCGGAGACTTTGGAATTCTTTTTGTAAGAAAATTAAGAAATGTTCATTTGGTAAATGTGACAATGACCAACATTTTGCCTAATATCGAAATCCAAAGCGCTTTAATTAAACACGGTCATAGTAGCATAGCATAGCCACAACACAACCAACAGCACAAAAAAATCAAAGTGAAGTCGTCGTGTGATATGATGATGATGAACCTGCCTGAGGGAAATGATCTCGTGAAGGTTGAAAAGTGTGTCCAATTGTAATCAAATTACATATCTCTTCTTATCTTGTAAAACGAAGTTTTTTTTATTACAGTCCTTTAGTTTTTTCTAGTGAATGTGGTTCATTAAAACGAAAGTAAAAAATGGGCTTGGGAGTGATGCGACATCTAAAAAAACAATTTTTACAACTCTTAATTGGAATAGGATGTTGGCTAGTGTAGTGTACAGTTACACGGCTACATCGGTTGCGGTTTTTTATGACGATGATGATATGATGACTTTGAGTTCAAGCGATGAAACTTGTTTGCCTTTCTCCTGCAGCAAACGAATTTTTTTTATGTTCACGCACTTGAGCGTCAACCTTACGCACAATTTCTGCTCATTTCATTTCTGTACTAAGCTGCATCAATCATATTTCAATGACTCTGCAAATCCGCTTCGCTTGGTCAATGACAATTTGATAAGGCTTCAACTAAAAACTTTGTATTCACAATTCACGCACTATTATATTCCTTGTTCCCTTCACAAAAATGGAGAGTGAGAGAGGAACAATTGGAAAATTTGCAATGTGAAGTGAAGGCCTTCGCAGTTCACATCGCACCCAAGTGTAAAGATGTGAAGCGAGCATACACATATTATTCAGATGATGCTTTTTGATTGATGGAATTGCTTATTGCATCCCATAACTTTATTTTTTTGCGTAGAGTTAATAGCCCATTTTGCATTTACTTAATGGGAATGAGGAGCATAATGCACCTAAAAAGCAGCTATCGAATCACTATTATGATCATGACGATGATGATGCTCATTCAATTTTCATATTCATTCATGAATTTTTTCCCCAAGTACAAGTAAGCAATTATTATTAAACGATCCTTTTTGGAGAAGTTAAATGAACCCGGCGTATACCCAATGACTTCTTCCAAAAAAAATGTTTAAGGTTTAATAGAAAAGTTGGAGATTTTTTAAAAATAATAATAAATATGAAAGGTAAATTGTATTATTCTTCCAAGATGCGAACAACATCTGAAAATGAAATGAGATGAATAGGTAATTTATTTTTGTGAAGTCAAGTGAAGGCTGCCTACTTTTTGAACTACTCAACTGAAAGATGTACGAATGCGATATGACACGTGTGGCTTATTTACACGTCTCATCTAGTAGTGTATCGCATATAGGTATTACCTAGGTATAGATGTAGTATGTATGTTATCAGGAAAATTGAAATTGATAAGCGAGCATGTATATTTTTTCTGATGCCTATTTGATGGGCGTATGACATGAGATGTATATAATATGCAGATAGAATTGGGAAACATGGATGTGTGAATTTAGAAGATGAAATTGACTGCTTACCATGATTGCAATGTAATTACGGAAATTGTAGGGAAGTGGCCCATCTCCACGCATCAAGAAATGATGTGTCCGCAGAAAGATCTCGAGGTAGTCGGGGTGGTAAGCCATAAGCTGGATCGTGTGATCCACCCGACCTGAAGACAGAAACGCTTCGGACAACAGCCTTGCCTGCGAAAAAAAAATTGAAAGAGAACATTATAATTATAACTTTGTATAATATATTTTTAATCGCAGAAACACAAATAGGTAATCAGCGTGAGAAGGAAATTAGTCTGGCTTTAGCCTGGCCAATGTTCTGAGATAAATTGTTGTACACCTTATCACGTATATTCAATTAAAATCCAATATTTAATCTGAAAAGGCCTTGCACACAAAACGAAAAAAATGAGTTATCTTTCTCACACCACCATTTTCTACATATGCATCTTGCCTTCTTCTTTTCAGTAGGCTTATCGAACGGAAAGGAATTGGAGATTGGGAATGGAATTCATTGACCTGAAAGTCTCTCCTGTAAAATGATGAAAAAATGTATTCTAGAGGCTGACCGGTCGTCGCCTGAGCGAATAACATGTGCCCTTTTTTATGTCGTTTTTCCATTGCACTGCACTCTCACAATCCCAAGTGGAAAAAGAAATAGACAAAAAGAACGAGATGAAGACAAGAATAAGGCAAGCAAGAACATAATTTTAATTGAACAATGAAAAATCTTTTTTGTTGGTGCATTGCAATTGAATTCGTTCGTACTCTTCTTGTTTCTGATTCGGCTCAAAGAATTTTGCATGTAAATTGAGAGATAAAAAATTTATAATAATATGTATTCATTATTGAGGGGATGGATGGATGAATGAAGAACAAGTGCCGTGCGAATATTAAGTAGCGGAATCCATAAAAACGAAGGAGCTGCATTGTTCGATGCAGTGCATTTGCATGTCTGGCTCATTTTTTATTTAATGAGGTGAAATTGAGATGGAGCAATATAGCATTGCAATAATGAAATGAAATAATGGCGAAGGATGAAATTGGAAGATCACACCATACTATACAAGATAGATAATAATAATGATATGAAAGAGAAAAATTATCCATTTTTTCATGTCCCAAAAAAAGATTAAGATAAATTGCAATGTAAGAGATGTGAAGTAACCTTGCTGGAAAAAAATGTAAAAAAAAATTGAGAACAGATTTCTGGACAAGGAAGGATTAAAAGCTCAATTCAACCTCGAGGTTCTCTCCATTCTCCGGCTTCCTAACTGTGTGTTCTCTGTTTCACTTCATTTAGGCTGTTACGTCAAAGCATCATCAGAGGAAAGTTTTAATTTTGCAAATTGAAATGAGACTAAGAAAGCTCGGTTGTCGTCAACAAAGTTCTAATTTTGCGAGAAAAAATTCCGCAATACTTAATTCAATTTATTTAGCTGATTGAATTTTTGCAAAAAGTTTGTTCTTTTGTCCAACAGAATGTATGGTGGACTTTCTGGAAATAGAATGGAAGAGTTGCAATGCTACCGAAGCATGCCAAAAAAATGAATCATCTTCCTTTTGAGGTGAGATGAAGCGTGTGTGTAAGCTTTCAGCTTTTTAACTCATTTAGCTTTTTATTGTTGTTACCGCTGCTGCTGGTCTCGAGGAAGGTGAACTTTGGATGACTCATCAGGATAAGTCAACCAAATCGGTGAAAACAAAATAAATAGGACATGCTTGACTTGAATTGGAATTAAAACTGTTAGACTGTGACATGCCACGTTTCCTCTTCAAAGGCAAAAGCCAAACCAAGCCACTGAAGCATTGCTACATCTTCAGACAAGCCTTTAATCTCTAACCTGAATCGATAAGCCGACAAGAGGCTTCAAGTGGAATACAAAGTTTTCAGAGTTTTTTGGAACTAGGAACAAGGTCTAAAAATGAGTAGTAGAGACAGAAGCAGAATAATAAAATGGACATGGAATAATGCGAAGCTTACATCAAAGGTGAATACTTCTTCATCTTCCATCATGGGGGCCGTGCCTCCCACACCTCCTCCACCGCTCAAATTATTGTCGAGATCACCACCACTACCATTACTCACGTTCCCTGCATCACTGTTGCACCTCATTCTAGCCTGCTCGGGGAAATAGGAGGAGTTCCCCTCCATGGCTGGAGTTTGTCCAGCCTCTGGAAAGAAATATGATTGGGGGATGCCACCATAAAAGGGTGATGCCGGCTCACTCCCACCACTCACTTCATACTGAAAACCACCACCACCAGCACCACTGCCAACTTGATTCTGGCCTTGAAAAGCACTACTACTATTATTCTCAATTGGATTAGTCCGGTAGTCACTTTTGTAATTGTAATAACTCCAGAAGATGTCCGTATCCGTTGTATTGGCGGAAGCCTCCTCAGCCTCACTTGTATTCATCGCGGGGCCGATCTCCGGCTTCTGGTTCTGACTCTGCGCGCTGCTGGTATTTCCTCCTCCTCCTCCATTTCCACAGCTCAGACATCTACCCCAAGTACCGGGGTCACAACGATTCAACACTGCGATTACGTTACTCTCGTAATACTCACTTAAGTGAGGGGGCACGTCCTGCGGCTCCTCGGGGTTAAATGCATACGTCCTCCTCCGTGGAGGCGGAGCAGGTCCCTGTTCGAGATCCATGGACGAACTATTCTCACTATTCCCATTTCGACTCCTGTTCATTGCCACCTCGCTCAGGACGTAGTCGAGGAGACTGGCTTTAAGTGGGGATCCGGCATGATGATAATGATACGGAGGGACATACTCCTCATCAACATCCTCCTCCGCTTCCTCCACATCCTCGTCAACGATCACACCGTCATCGTCCACATCCAAAGCCAGGCCTCGTCCTCTCGCACTGAGGAGGGATGTCGCGGACAAGACAGTGGTCACCGGAGATCTAGCCATTCCCATTGCCATAGCAGCAGCAGTTCCCCTACCGGCCTCTCCCACTTGCACTGTACTACCTTGTTCATCCCCAGTCGTGTCTGCGGTGTCTCCATACTTACTTGATGAACTGGGGTCTATCACATCTATCATTTTGAATTGATATACAAGATCACCTCAACAACAGTCTCTCCTCCCAAAGAAATGCGCTCACACAAAGAATGTCAACAAGGATCATAGGATCATCACAGTAAAAATATATATATTATATCGTCCGCCGAACAATTTCTCTCTTTGCTTTCTCCTTCACAGACCTTGTTGTCAACCGGAAACAATCTTAATGAATGTTGCACCGGTGTATGAAAATTATTTAAACTAAATGTCAGATCACCGACTCTTTCTTAAATGCCTTCGAAGTAAGTGTAATTATATAGTAATGTGTTGTCGTACCTGCAAAAATTGACTAATGACTAAACGAACTTCTACTGCACTCACTCTGCTTCTTTATGTAATAAAAATTTGACTTGAGAGAGGGGAAAATGTGAAAATGACTTGATGACTAAAATGACTTTTTTATTTAAATACGTTAACGTGCTAAATGATTAATTTATCCGTAGCTGTAGCGTAAAGTATCGTGGTATAATATATTACGTAGGTAGTTGTATCCTATTTAGTTACAATTAATCTTTTATTATTGCAGTTGAATAACATGAGATGATGAGATTTTAGCGAGCGAGCGAGTGCGTCTGTGTCTATCGGTATGAAAGTGTGGTGTTGCCTAGTCGTAGTCTTCTGCAGTACTGGCACTCTGATGCACAAGGAAGAACCACTTTATCCTAAACAGCAGTCAGTCAGCAGCAGCAGAGCAAAATGAAACAGAGTTAGCATTTTACAGAGAGAGAGCTTACCGCACAGCAACAGCGTTTTTTATGCTCCGTTTTTTATGACTTGACTCTTCTCTCCTTCTCTCTGCAAAGCAAATGCAAAGCCAAGCCAAAGGCAAATGGAAACAAAGGAAAACGAGCTTTCCTCAACAACAAACGGCAATGCAATGCAATGGCAATATGATGTACATAGCACTAGCACTGCTAAAAACATTGCATACCGCAAAACCGTTAATTGCTCTGTTTTAATTAACACAGCCAAAATCATATAAAATTTTCTCCACGTGAAGGAAGAAGGATTGTTTTTATTTAAAAAATGATCTGGGGCCATTAAATAAAATATTCCCATGAACTGGACTTTCCTCATGGATGATGTACATAGATATGAAGATGCCGTTTAATGGCAGATTTAATTATACCATTCATATTCATACCTAAATTTTTTGGATATATATTACTTATGTCTGGCTTGGCTACAAATTGAGGTTTTACGTTATAATTATAGCAAGGCATCTCTCAACTCTCGTGTTGATGTGGTATAAGCAGTTCTCTTTTCATTTCAGCAGAGGCCTTTTTATTCCATCCAAACACGAATACAATACGAACTCAACTTCAACTTCAACCCAACTCATTGGACTTTTTTACATGAGCAGAATCAGCTGGTATAGAACTCGTTTGTTACGCTTAATAATAATAATGATCATATCATCTTAATAAGCTATACTATTATATCCTCTCTAAAAACATACATTTTCCTTTCCACAGCTCTCAGCGCTCTTTTGCTTATCACTTCCCGTAAACAAGCGCGCTATATATATCCTACAAGCTTAGCCGAACATGGCGAGATAGCCTAGTCGCTCCAACAATGTCTCTCGATTTTCCTATCCCTTTTTCATTGGAAAAACAAAGCATGTATGTGATACAGAATACAGCAGGTCGACTAAAAAAAGATTTTTTTCTTCTTCAAAGTGAACCTTTGTTTGGGTACCCCCATCCAAAGTTGAGAATGAACTCGTCCGCTTTTTTAAACTCTCGAATATCAACACTAACACTTTTTTGTCAACAAAGTCGAAAGACTCATGCGAGGAGATGGGGAGACTCTGTAGAGCTCTCTGCGGCGAACACAAACTTCTTTGTTCTCCTTCTCTCCTTTAAAACATTGATGATCATCATCATGATCATTTGGCATGCAAGCAATAGCAATAATAATACCTATGCTTATGCATTTGCCATGTTGCTGCTATGCCATATAGGAAGCCGTTGTTACTCAAGTAATATTAACGTTAAAAGCAAAATGCAGCATGATGATATTATGGCAACAGAGAGAGATATTCATAAAGATCCTAGAAGACCAGTCCATTTTTTCCCATTATAAACATGTACAATGTAATGCACATGCAAAAAAATAAATCTGTTTAAAGAATTCATCATTTTCATTAGAAAAACAAGCCGAAAAACCAAAACCAAGGAATTGGATCTTTACCGGTCCGTCGGTCGGCTCTCGGCTGTTTTTGGATCTCTGAACTGAACAAGGAACAGTGAGCACAAGATTTAGATTACCTTTTCGCACCGCACCGCCCGATCATCATCGTCACCGTCACAACTTTAACATCTATCACACTCGATTTCAGAGATGGGTTCAAGATTAAAACTTTAAATGGAAAAACATATCAATCATTTTAACGAAAATGAAAAACAATTTCGCCTTCAGAAATACATACCAAATCCCGGAATAAAAAAAGTGCTTTATGGGTTTATGGAATTGGATGGAGTGGGATCGGGATCCCAAAATAGAGAAAAGCAATTTCATTTTTTTTATCGAGATATTAGCCGGAGCTCGGCTTTGCGATCGTAATCATAAATGCATCAAAGTTATTAAATGATTTTAGGGGAAGGCAGAAACAGAGCACATTTTTTCCTCTGCAAAGTGACGACAGATCCACTTGTTTTTTAGTATCTGTCCTTTGATTTAAATGATGGGTAATGATGATGATCTAATCCTCTGATCTTGTATTTCGAGGGTGTTTCCCAAAGCTCACCATTTTCTTCTCAGTTTTCCACGTTCCATGTTGACCATGTAAATTTATGTAGCTAAATTGGTTTTTGATGATGATGATGACGTGACCATTTACAATATACCACTTGGAGGTGATTTCTTTGTATTGGAATAGTACTGGAGAAATGAAAGTGAGGCTGATGCTGCTGATAATACAGAGTTGATTTAGGGGGCTTCTTCAATGCAAGAATGCAATGCAAGGACAAGCCCAGGCCGTGCCATAATCAAGAATGGGATGAATCAGTTGAAATAATGATAAAAAAATGAAAAATGATGATAACAAAGGTGACACCTAAAAAAAGTTGAAGTAGCTCTTGAAACGTGACTTGATCCTAGGAATTTTTTCCCTGACCATGCTTAAAGTAGTAACTGAATATAGGATCATCATCGTCATAGTCATGACCATCCTTCTGCATTTTCAGGCTTGGCTATATGGAGCTACAGGCGATTAAGCATGGAATGAGTAATAGAATTTTATTAGAATTTAATGAAAGCAGGGAAACATGAGGAAAAGAGTCAATCAAAGCCGGCCATAAAATTTTCCATCTGCCTCCAATTTTCCTCTGGAGATGGTAGATGTGTCATATTTGTTGGATGAAACAGATTACAAATATGTATTTTGACATCGTTGAGCTTAACAGAAATCATACATTATTGAACCTCACTCTTTGCGATTCCAGGTAATGTTTTCTTGAGTACCCAAGTACCCTGGTTGACACTCAATTTCAACCGAAATGACTACAAACGTAACATTACATGCATAATTCATAACACTCTCGAAGGCAATACGCAAGATACGACGACGACCTTACATGACACGATCGCTTCTTCTCGTTGAACTTTTTCTTCTGCATAATACTGAAACTGAAAGAGGAATCCAATATTTTTTATCAGTAAATTGAATTTTTTATCGAGGTTCATCTCATTAAACCCAGACTTACGTATTTTTATAATAATGAGTACATTTAACTTCCAGCACATTTTTTAAGATTGACCTTTCTTCACAAGTATAGTAATATCGTCGGTCACCTCTCTTCATCAAGATTAAGTGAAAAGGATCTTCGCATTGCATTTACGTAGTAAAGTAAAGCCTTCATCTATTTTTTAGTAAGTGCTTACGAGCTGGACAACACGGATGTTGTATTAATCACTTTTTTCTATTTAACTGATTCATATTAAGGAAATCAAATCTCATTTCTTTTTAATTCGTCTAATGCAGAAAAAATTTGCATGAAAAATGCCACATTATGGTTCATTAATAATGCTACGTGTATTCGGTCGTCACACTGTATGTATCTGCCCTAAAAATAGGAAGGACACTTATATGTATAGCTTCACCGCTTCAAAAAGGCTTTTACTGTTTTCACATTTATTAAAGCCGATTAAATTTCAATATTTTGATAAAACTATAATTGGCTGACAATCTGGTGCCATTTTCTCTTATGAAAAACTGGATTTTAATCTTGCTCGTCGTAAGGCAGAAGTTATTTGAGGAATGCAGGGGAATATAATATGCAGGGTTGTCAATGAGCCATGCCAAGTCTCAAAATCATGCCTGAAGCACATATGCAGCTTAAATTGCAATGCAGTCGGCAATCAAGTATAAGTCTAAGTACATAGGTAAAATATATTATACTATAAGTGGTCAAGTTGTGATGGTGATAAATAATGTGACAAGTGTACAAAATATAGTGTAGCCCACCTAAAGTATATAAAGTATCCTTAATTACACCTTTGCCTTGACTCGGATCATGATCATAATCATGCCACACCACCACAAGCATAGAATTATTTTTCATTTCGCCTCTCATCTTCTTATCATTCATTTCATTTACATCCTTATCGACATAAATTTCACGTAAACAAGTTGGTTTAGCACAGTGCTTAATAAATATACACGTACTACATACCATTGCATTTTGCATTATAATAATATTGAAAAAAGTTACTTGCTTGAAAAAAAATCCTCCATTTTTTACCTTCACATCTGAAAAATAACATCATGATATTCTAATGACGTAACTTGAACCAGGTTTATCGCATTCCGTATCATTTTTTCATTCTGCGAAAACAGACTACCTCAATCCAGATTAGTTTCTCTAGAACTTAATCCTATATTCTTAGACATAGAACCTAAAGTTAGCCGAGATGTCTGGAAAAATCCTTCAATCTATTAAAACCACATTTTAATTATAATTATAGTCATGACATAATATGTATCCTCCACTGTAACCTTTTAAATGCCGAATTCACGTGTCCGCGTCAATGGAGATCACATTTATTAATTTGAGCCATTCTAAACCATGGAATCTTCAGAGGAGGGTAAGGAGAGGAGAAGGATGTCATGTACTAATTAAAGTTCATAAACCTCCTTTTTATCCAGAAAGAAAGAAGGCTGACTGACGACAACTACTACATAATATAGGACCCGTACTTACAGAAGTTATAACAATGTTCCATCGCTGTCGTCGTCATCGCATCTCCTTTTCTAATCAGGAGAATGGAAGCGCCACTCAGACTGCTGAGCCGAGTCGAGTGACTCGGCTCTTTTGTTTTGCTCTCCTTTGATTTTGACGTATGAAAAGGAATCGAATGTCAAGGAAGGATTCATGAGCAAAAAAAAGAAAAAACACCGTCAGCGTTATTTTCTCTCACAAACGTATTATATTGAACTAACCTGAGAGAGAGAAAGAAAAGATCAGAGCAAGCAGATGTGAGCTTTATAGTTCACGACGACAACGGAGGTGAAGAAATGTAGTTTAGGTAGGTATGTATGTGTGCATCATGCATGTACTTTATATTTTCTCAAAGTGCAGAAGTCACAGTCATAAAAAAGTCATGAAAAATGTTGGTGGTATAATATGGTACGTATCGGTAAAATATGTATTTTTTCCGAGGATGAGTAATCTTGTAAACACAATTTGACAAGAAGAGAAACATGAAGAAACTCTTTTCAAAAGGCTATAGCATTTTTAGAACTGTCTATCTTTCTGTTTAAACATGAAATGTTTTAAAGATTTAAAGTAAACAATGGAGAAAAAGAATGACAGATTACTTGAGTTTGAGTCTGTGTGTGCCGAGCACAAATCTTTTATGTACATCTTCACATGGTAATTTTTTAAAGGCTAACGTACCCATGCCCATATTATACATACTGCATTGTATCCATCCATGAAGATGATGAGCTGAACAGTGTAGTGAAGTGAGCAACAAGAAATTTGGTATCTCTGCTTGATTATTTGAATTGAAGCGATGTAATAATTTGATTTTTATGATGGTGCAACAAGGAATGCAAGTCATTCCCATCATAATAATATGCATGTTCATTAGCAGCAGCTTGATAAAAAATATATGTAGCTGGTTTTTATGGAGCCGTTAACGCTTGCAGCTTAGCTTATTATGCTGTGTTAATTTTGCAGATTCCAAAAATGTTCCTCTGGAATGGTTTGGATATATAATGATGATAATAAATAATGGAAGGAACATAAAACGCTTAAGGAGCTTACGTTAGTGGTGGACACAGAAATGAAATGGATGAAGCGTTAAAAGTCTGGAGGACAAACTATTACACGTGTTGCACTAATAGTACTAGTACTAGAGATCTCGATCTCAGTATAAACAAGAAATCAGGGACAGTGAAGATGTTTACTTAAACAGATTAAGATTGTGTGTGAGAGAGGGAAAAAATGATGAGAGATGTGAAATAAAGCGATGTTATGAAAATGCGAGATTGAAAACTTGAATTACTCGTGCTTAGCAAATTTTACGAGGTCAAAATGAACATTTTATTAGGATTTTTGAGATTTTATGAAGACGAGACATGAGCTAATTCGAAAAGAAGGTTGAAGGTCCTGGAAAAGTATTTTAATGAAATATATTTAAATTTGATTAACATAGCTCCGATCCACTTTGAATTTCATGCGCCACTGCCGTTGAATTCTGAATATTATCTTAATTTTACACGTGAATTTTACTGATATCACACGCAAAATGCGCTAAAAAGTTTGAAGTTTCTTACATACCAAACTTTGAACAGGTTATAACTTCGACAATTGGTTTAGCTGGTAATGGTACTAAACGCAATAAGATGTTTGAAAAAAGTATGCAGGTTTTTACTAATTTCATTATTTCCAGAACGAAAAACACTTTATTATTATCATTATTTTTATATCTAGACGAATGAAGTCTCGCAATGCCGCAACCATTTCCCAAGTTCTGGAATTCAGAGAGCACAAAAACAACACCAAAGAATCAGTTAATCACAGCTAATATCACCTTAGCCACGCTAAATACTTTTCATGCTTCCTGAAATTCTTTTCTAATTTCCAAAGAAGGAACCAACACCGAAATGATACAATTTATCACAACTTTCCATTCATTTCCTTTCCTTATTACCTACTTACCTAAATACCTAGGCTTATTTGGTATTTTTTATCTTGTACTATTTATGTCACAGATTCCGAGTTAATGATAGAATTCAATTCGCTAACTTATGAAAGAAACGGCAAAGATTGTACTAAATCGTTAATCAATCGAATTTAATGTCATGAACCTCAACGATGCTAGAACATTTGAAATTTGGGGAAACGTTTTAGAATAAAATGTAAAATGTGGGACTCTGGTTTGATTCATCGTACATTATTACATAACTATATGTCAGTTTTACGAGTTTTCGTTTTTAGTGGAATTCATTTTCCAGGTTTATTGCGACAATGAATGATCAAATGAGAACAATGACGAGATTGTTTTTAATTTTTTTAAGCTTCGACGCAAGTGAAGAGTGACAATACAGAAAAAATCATCCATAACGTACATGACTATAGTCTTTTTAGAATTCATTACACCAATCCCATGTAACATAATTTGTTAATAAAGCTATACGCTAGAAAATAAGTAGCAAAGCGAAGAAATTTAATTTTAAGAGGGAGCAAGATTTTATCAGAAGCAAGCTAGAGAAAATCCGGTAAAAAATCTTGTTCCGTTCTCGAGAAATTGAAGTTTTATGTAAGAAGCGCTTATTCTCAGGCCTTGTAGTCGGTTCTTGGGTTAAAAGTGCTTATAATTGTTCGGAGAAGTCTAAAGAACAAGTAGAAAAAACTGCATCCTAATATCTTATTCCGTTCTTGAGATATTTGAGTTTTAAAGTTTCCGTTCTCGATACATTTGAGTTTTAAGTTTTGACCTTTTGGTCATCCTACGCTGAAATGTTTTACTTCAAGTGAGCGCTTAGTTTAGCCCAGCGCTTAATTTTGCTCATCGCTTATTCTGGCGCTTAATGTGGCTTAGCGCTTATTTTGGCGCTTAATTTGGCCCAGCGGTAATTTTGGCGCTTAATATTGCTCAGCGCTTATTCTGGCGCTTAATTTTGCTCAGCGCTTATTCTGGCGCTTAATGTGGCTTAGCGCTTATTTTGGCGCTTAATTTGGCCCAGCGGTTATTCTGGCGCTTAATGTGGCTTAGCGCTTATTTTGGCGCTTAATTTGGCCCAGCAGTTATTTTGGCGCTTAATGGCTCAGCACTTATTTTGGCGCTTAATTTGGCCCAGCGCTTATTTTGGCGCTTAAATTAGAGAACATACATTACTCGTAAAACGGAGGAAAAAAGGGTCGAAAGAAACAGGAGACTCGATGATAACAGTAAGTAACTTGAGCGCTTAAGTTGACGCTTAATTTGCCCGAGCGCTTATTTCACACACTACTCTGTTACACACACTTTCTGAGCGATCATACTCTGCTTACACCTTTTTGCATGATCTGGCCACGGCGGCCATGAACGGCCGTATAAATCGACCGATTTTTCTGAAAGTCGAACTTATGAATTTCAAGGGGCTCAGCTTTCGATTGGTCAAAGAATTTTTGAAAATTTTTGAACTTTCAAGCATTTATCATTGAGCACTTTTTTGTTCAAAACTTGTCGAGAACGGGAAAAAAGGAGATGGAGAGTAGAGGAAAACAGAAAGTAGCTTTGCTACCTAATAAGCATCTAATAGTTTTAAAATAAAAAGATACATTTTCACATGCAACGTTCATTCCACTCACATGTGGACATGCAAACTCAGAACAATGTAGACAAGCATAGCTCATATCTTCCAAAACACTTTAGAGCAAGCACCTTCAGCCTTGGTTCCGTTTTTGTAGGGCTTATGACTCCACCATTTGCCGAATTCCGGGTAAACTTTGGTCCCCGGTGCATACTCATAATTTTTCACATATTTGCAGAGGTCACACCATCCGTGCCATGCATCAGTCAATCGAACCTCATATTGCCTCCGCCATTCAAAATACTTTTTGTATTCCTTCAAATCCTTTTCTAATTTCTGGAGAAATTTTACGAGATCTTGGGGAGATTTGAAGTCCCTGCAATCAATATATGAGCCAGGCGGTGCTACCACGCTGTAATTCCCTCCATCTCTGGAAATATTCCGCCAGACATCACTAGGATCGCACCCCTTACTCTTATCAGAGAAGCGGGAGCAAACCCGTTTCCCACAACCTCCATAGAGATCCATGTCCTTCTTTAAAATTCTCGTGACATTTTCCCTCTTTCCGGAAGTAGGACAATGAGATATAACGGCAGCAATTAGTTTTGTCTTTCCCTTGATGAAGGCGTCAAGTGTCATGTTGTTAATCATGATATCATCACTGGAATTTAAAGGTTTCTCTAGTTGAATCGCGTAGCCATAGGGAGTAAATATGTCCGAGTCAAGTCTATATGACATGGTGAGGTTGAAAAGGTTATCATATGCCCTAAGACCTTGAGAGTAATGGGGAGATTCTTTGCCGAAAAGGACCCATAACTGCTCTGGTGTTCGTTTTGGAGGCAAATCTGTTCTGTCATATCGTTGCAAAGGGAAAATAAGATTCGCATGAGCATCGATGCACTTCAAGATTCATTTGATATATTAGAATGGACGCTCACTTTTTTAGGTTCCCGGAAACATGATAGAACACAACAGCAGTTGCCTCATCCACACGTGCCCTATCAAATATGATATCAGCCTCCTTACAACAATTTGAATCCCATTTTCGTCCTTGATAAACCGCCTGCTTAATCCACTCTAGCTTATTTGAATAGTACCCTGTCCACATCAAAATCACTGGCTTCTTCGAATAACCTCCCTTGAATTTAGCATATCTGTGAACATATGGCTTCAAATACACGCTAGGATCAAACGTGCCAAAATAATTCGATAAACTTTCACTTTCTTGGTACCAATAAAAGAAGGAAACAGGTAATACCAGCACTATTAAGACACAAAGGAGGAATTCCGTAATATTTTGTGGATAACATTTTCTAATGGATCCCATTTTGCAGAAAATTTTTTTCTTTCAATTAAAACTGAACTCACGCAAACAAGGGATCATTTCCAGTTTCAAATAGGGAAAATACAATTTTTGAAACAATTTTGAGCTGAAAACTACTTGGCGTTGAGTAGTAGGCGGAGGTCGCGGCGGCTGTGATATAATGGGGTAGTTTGAGAGAGCGCTATCATAGAGTATTATGAATTGAGAAGCATGCAGTGTTAGATAGCATTGATTGTATAGAGGTCGAGCCGGGAGTAGGCTCAGTCGCATCCTAGCAGCAAGCAAGCTGTAATGTTATCCCGAGTGAACAGCAATTAGAATAAAGAAGTAATAATTAAAGTTAATAGTTTCCCAGCGTTTTCCACAATCCTTGATTTATTGTTAGCACCGAACATTACAGCGGCCACAGACTTCTCCGCTAAGCATGCAACGTTTTAATTTGAAGTTAACAAATCAATACTTATCAATCGCTTATCGAAATCAATTGATAAGGATTTACAAGCGAACAAGCAGCATTAATATGTCACCTACCTCCGCTCCGAAATCTATTGTGTTTTCACAGGAACTCACAGAGGTATTCGTAATTCGTACATTTCTCAACGGGAAATGGCTTACCTACGTTCTATTCTATATCCATTCTATGTTATGCTGATGAGTAAGGACCACGAATAGAATCAATATTTCATTGTAAACAGTACATATCTATTGACAATTATTGAGATATTTTTATTATAATATCGACCAATTATTAGTTTACCCTTTTTGTAAAAACATTGTCCAGCACTTCCCTTTTTAACTTCAGTGGTAGCTAAAATGAGAACATGGGCAATTTTCTTTGATAAGCATTGATTTTGCATCTTTACACACATTTAGGGGGATTAAAGTGATTTCCTCAGAATTTAATTTCTAGTCAAAGTAAACCATGAGCGGTTATTCTCTGAAACTGTGGCGTTTTTATCATCTTCTTCAAACATTTATTTGTTTTATTTATTTACGTGACGATTTATTCGACAAATCGCACAAATTGCATACAGAGACAGAATTATCCAAAAAGGGGTAAGCATAGGAATAACTATGATAATAATAATAATTATTTTTATCTGCATTTCAAGAGACCATAAGACTAGGAAATAATTCCTCATATGATTACCAAATGTTTGTTTAACATTTTTGTGATTCGGTTTCGGTTGACATCACACAAATTGCCTTCCTAGGTGGAAGGTAGGTTTGTCGGCAATGATATTTCATCTCATCGAAAGCCGCCATTGCTATCTCATTCAGAAACAATCCTCTCGAAATGATTAGATCATTTCGTATTGAATTTATACAAAAACTCGGCGGAGTTCGACATTGACTTGAATTATGGAATCAATGAAAAAATTATGAGGGGAAACCTGATACGTTTGTTTTTTCTAGTGAAGATAATTCTTCCGATTACATCACCATCAAAACAGCTCGAATTTCAATTCCAGTTACATTTGGAATAAATTGGAATACTAAAACACAAAGGATGGGTCATAAATAAAGCATTTGCTTCTCACATCCTTCAACTCCATAATATTTCACCTTTTGTTTTATTATTCTGGCTGGATCGGATTGGATTGTGGGAAAGATATCGCATATCAAGGATGGTTATGTTATATTATGAGGATTGCATGATAGAATTGATGATACCGCGAATGAACAACATAATAATATTATGCATAGATAGTCAGAGAGACGAACAGACTGGTAAAAAAGTTGCTGCTGCAATAGTATTGCATCTGCTGTTGCTGTATTTATAATGAATTTTTCAGCTCGCAAAAACACTCGCATTTTTACATTTGATTTAATTAGGTCAACTCAGCTTCCAGTGCGCGTGCGACCATCTGGAAAAAATTGAAGGCGAAAACGAAAAATGCTTATCTCACCATTTCCTTTTTCCGCTTAATGAACAAGCGAAAATACCTTGCTACTCTTTACTGAACTAAAAACGCCAGTAATATACCTCTATGAAAAACGCACCCAAATTGAAACAAAAATGTTTGAAGAGGATGTCGGTCAATTTAATAGCCCATTGTTCCTTTTCCCTTCCAGAACGGGACCTGTCGCAAAGCAATGGGCAATGGCTGGGGTGAAACAGAAACAGGATGACACGTGTGACTGGAGAACTATGAATTCATATACATTGTTACATTGTCTTAGCCACCCAGTCGTCTGATCTAGTTCTGGTCCTTTTCCCTTGCCAGGTTGACCTTACTTCCGGTTTG
>JAHZNI010002855.1:0-28553 GCA_027744415.1 Seira ritae
GAATGAGTCACATGACATAATGTTATTTTACGTGTGATATGACGTGAGTGAACTTTGGGCTCATCATAAAAACCACCGAGAAGTCTTGTACTTGTAACAAGTGAATCTCTTCTTGCCAAAAAAAACTTTTACTTCATTAGAACAAACAGAAAAGAAGCATAATATTATAGGTAAATCAGAGACAGACTATACACAGCTGAGCAGAACATGACGACTTTGTTGAGGATGGTGATGGAGGATGCTTTTTTGCATGGGTTTTGGGTTGCATATTTTCAGATAAAAGACATTTTGACTAAATTAGAAACTTTATTCCAGATAATTTCTTATGGAATGTGAACAACGATCTCAAGATTTAAATGACAGGAATTTATGCATTTTTTTCTTGGGATACAATCGCTTTGAATTTTTGAGAAAACTATTATTTTCATGAATTCTTTAAAATCTTTTGGAGGAATTGTTGGAACATTGGAGCCTGTAGGTAAGTATTTGCGTACAGTGTACGCCGTACACGTTTGACATTTTTGATGGATTCATGATTTATTTTCAGGAAAACTCTATTTAGAAAGTACAATTTACAAAATGATCATTTTGATATTTTATTTGAGGACGATTAAACGATGATAGTAGTCGTAAAGGGAAAAGTGTTAAAACTCGTTCTCCCTCCTACCAAACGAAGTCGTGATGATATATATATGCGTACCTTGATGAGACATGGATTAGTTGATAAATTTCGGTACGGTAAGAATACAAGTAGATTGATTAAAATATCAAACTCGCTTATCTAAAGCATGAATTCTTGCCAAATGAAATTAAAAGGGTGGCTCTATAAATTTAAATGAACCAATCAAAGGTCGCGATGATGATAATTTTGAATTCGGATATGGTCTTAAAGCGCCGTTTTCAAATCGCCTTATTAAATAGGCGAGCGTATGCTGCATATTTTTTTGCCTTGTGAGCATTCAATAAGTTTGACAATTTTTTAATGCAAAATTGTTGAAACGAGGTTGATTGAAGTATAATTACAAACTTCATTGCAAAATCTCGCTTACAATGGCGCAAGCCTCGTATTCTAATACTATGTATGTGAACATATTATGTGTAACCGTAGTTCCATAATTGAAGTCACCATCGATATTATGAAAGGCACAGTATCATTTAAGTATTCGTTGTTAATTTTTTGTGGAATAAGTAAAAAGCCTCTTGTAGCTCCAAACATGACAAGGGCAAAAATATTCTACCCCGTCAGGGAGGAAATGAATCTATCTATGAGACATTTTTACTTATCAGGTCATAAAATCTTAAAACCATGCTCATCTTTCAGGTTATTATGCAAGGTATCAAATTTCTTTTTGTGAAGTGATTTGTAAAGTCGTTTGAAAATCAACAAGTTAAAAATTACTCAGTCATCATATTTAGTCACGTCATGACACTTTCGTGGAAATTCAGAACAGAGAAAAAGGAAGGACACTCTGAAAACTCCACTACTCACTACTAGATGGACTGTTTTTTCGTTCAAAGAATATTGCCTACTATACAAATCCGAATATAAGTTAGCTTATTATATGGTTTATGCAGAAACAGAGCTGTCAACTTTGTTACAGTGGGCATTTTAGTTAATCATCCTTTGTTATTACTCCGTGGGTTATTA
This sequence comes from Seira ritae, assembly GCA_027744415.1. NCBI lineage: Eukaryota > Metazoa > Arthropoda > Collembola > Entomobryomorpha > Entomobryidae > Seira > Seira ritae. Next base: position 1,649 of record JAHZNI010002855.1, read on the forward strand.
TTACTTACTCATTGACGAGTTGTTTTCCTGATGTACAATAATAGGTAAAGGTTAGACTACCTCATTAATTAGCATTTTTATTCCAATAAGTCCGCCCTGGTACATAATCTAACGTAGCAATGTAGATTGTAGATGACTCCAACTATGAAGAAAGATAACAACCTAGACAATTTTTACGTCAGTCTAGATGCTCAGTTTACAAATTAATATGCTCTTCCGATTTCGGCCATCGATCTGCGAGTTATTCTTATTCAGGGGAGTGGATACTGAGCGAGCTGAAGTGAGTGCATTTCTGGTGACATGACTGCGATAATATAATCCATGCAAGTATGCATGAGTCGAAGCGAGTTGAATTCATGGGATGGCAAGTTGCTGATAATTTTTCTTAGGAGATGGGAAGGCGAACGGAAGAGATAGAGATAAGCCCTTTCAGTCCCAAAACGAATGTCTAATGTCTGCTTTTGATTTGCTAATTTGCTTATGAATTCTCCCTGATATCCTCTCTGGAGCTGCTGCGCTTGGATGCGACAAGATTTGCATACGTTGGGTTTTCAAAAGACGATATTATGTTTTGTGGTTAAAAACGGATTTAATTGTTCAGAAGGATGTGCAATGTGCATGCATCACTGGGTACCTGCCTGCTTCTAATTTTATATGGATCGAGATTGAACCCATAAATATATCCTATTCTCGGTGGTAAGTTCTGCTGTTACTTACGTCCAGATTAACGAAATATGTAAGTAGACGAGATGATACATGATCATGTTACATTATCGTCTAAATGTTTTCCAAAAATTATGCTATGCAAATCTGGAATTCTGTCTGGAGTGGACCGAAGATGATAAAAAGAAGGCAAATCAGTACTAGGTAGTATGCTTTTTTCTTCATGAATACCCTTTCATGAACTTAAAGAATATTTTCCTAGCACAGAAAAAAGTTTTAATCCCAGTCAATAATTTGAGGTTGACGGATTTCCTAGAGTTTTGTGGTCCTCGTGATTTCCCATATTGCCTGACTTCCAGCATATTCTGTAAGATCTAGATCTGCTTTAAAGCATTTAATTAGTGAGAAAAAGTGAAAGTATAATCATTTTCAATTAAAATTACACACTGCTTTGATTCTTGATTGTTAGATTGAATTTTCTGTAAGGAAGGTGTCAAAGAAAAATTTGATTGGGGTCGGATCCAGGTGCACGGGAAAAATCAGGTAAGAATTCAATTTAATTCTTAATCTCACTTTTCGCATGAGAATTTATTTCTTCGGTTCATATTCTTTCCCAAAAAATGTCAAATCATTGCTTGAGATTTCACCATCATCCAAGAATTTGAACTTTAGTATATTAAATTAAAGCATTCGTTGTCGTAATCGTAAAGAACAGATGCTATGAATAATTCATTAAAAATTATTTTTTGATTGACTTTTGATGTAATACACAGCAGGAGTTAATCAAGCATTATTCTAATGCAAATTTGGATAAAGCCAGTTTCTTGTGACAAGTAATTCTGAAGTAAAAAGAGCAAAAGAAGTAAAAAATTTCGAAGTAAAACTAGAATCCTACGGGTCACAATTTTTACTTATTATTTCGCGGGGAATATAGGTTGACTTTCGCTCACAGTGACAACTAGATTGACATTGAACGACATGTTTGATTTAAAGATACTCACACTCAAGCTCAGCTTTGATTAGGGCCACACTACACTACTATCTATGCACCTTAACTCAACTCATTTCATACTCATTCGACTTTGTAATAATTTCTCAACAATGCCCAAAAACTTCATGGAAAAAGCTTAGGCACTTCTCTTCTCCCATTATTTTCATCAGGAGAAATCTCCTGCATATCTTCCACATGATTGGATTGGAATTGAAATGGGTTTCAATAAAAATGTCCCCTTGTATCCTTTTTCGCTCCTCCTGAAAAAAGTAGCATTGGCAGTCTGACAATGCAGTTGACTAGATTACGCGGCCGGAATTCGGAATGAAAATGAAGCATGTTTTTGATGAAATGATGATGATGAGTATAAAGTAATATTTAGGCCATTTGTCCATGTGTCAACTTGTAAGTAAGAATAAAAATATGAAACACAGAAAAAAATTGTTCAGCAAAGAAAATGAACATTGTTTTATAAATAGTTTATTCTATTCTATAGTAAAAACCAAAAATTGTTCAAATGTTGAGGACACATCATCATCATCATGACTGAGAGACCACTCACAAAGTTGATGATGCATGATACGTAGTGGTATATATATAATATATCACATCACCAAGCAACGTGTGACAATAAAAATGATATTATTTTTTAAAAAACGAAGTTTTTGTTCGTTTATTCTAATAATGGGTCTGTTGATGGCCGTTGCACTTGATAAAAAGGGAGAAAGAAAGGAATAGAAGTGGCAAAGTTTTTACCATTTTAGATTTTTTATGCAACGCTGAGCTGCTCTGTAGTAGAACGCCAGAAGAAGAATAGTACTTGCATTGGACCATCACCATCGATGATGGTGGCAATAGGGGAATCATGGTAATTTTTATGGGATGGCGAGAGGGCGAAATAAAATGTCCCATCCCCTTAATTTGCGTGTCCAGCAATAAATAATGTTTGCTTCGTCGCGATGTCAAAATCAAAAATGTGGAAAGCGGGCCTGGCTATATACCCTCAGCTTTATACCGTCTTTCTTTTTTTTATGATTATTATGATGATAGTAATTTTTGCCGGAGCTTCATGTCCTTCCTGGTTTGGTTGGTCCTCTGTTCAGGGAGAAGAAGAGAGTTGGCTTGAAACGGAACTCTAAAAAGTGTAGGAATTGAGGAGCGAAACAAATTTTTCTCTATTTTACTCTGATTATTTTACGTTGGGCACTGTCTATATGGCTCTTGGTTGCATATACTTAAATCTCTAGTGCAGCACCACAATAAAGATGGGCTTTATATTATATCGATGATGAAATAAAACCATTGACATGGGAGAAAAGAAATGACAAACTTTTTATTTATTTGAGGAGCATGATCACAAATTACAATTTCGTAGTATAGTATGTAATAAGCATTATTGTCATGGTCATTACCACCACTATCTCTTCAAAGAGCTTTCATCGCCCTGCTCGTTTGTTTGAGGATGAATAATGGAGGCATACATACATGCATAGTTACCGTCTATTGTTGCATGCTAAGCTAATTCTGGGTTAGAAGAATGAATTGTGAATTGTGTCTATTTTAATGGCTTCCCAACAATCACCATCATATTTGCTGGATGATGATGATATGATGATAATAATGATAATATGTAGTTATGCATGAATTTTTTTTTGGAAATGGAAATCCTTTTGAACAGCTTCATGCAAAAGAGTCTGAGCCAGAGACTTGCATCTATTATGTCCTGCATGCTTCAGTTTTAAGCATTTAAAAAGAAAGCTGAGCTAAACTAACTACAAGTATAACTGACTTTAAGAAACAAAGTGAGCCCTTTCCATTCCATGCTCATAAAATACAGATAGGTAGGTACAAAAATTAGAACCTGTGCAAGCACATTAGCGATGAGCTGAGTTAAATGTCGTGATATCTTCATCGGCAATCGTGAACTGCTTTTCATGATTCATGAATCGGCAGTACACTGTACGGGCGATTTGTTTCTGAGTATTCTAATGCAAATTAGATAGTGACCTAGGAAGAACTCCTTTTGTTTTTGAACCCGCTTTCTGCTAAAGAGAAAAAAGGAGGTCATAGAGTTCTTTTGAAATTGCTGTTTGCCTTTTTTCAACTCGCTACCAGTCCTGTCCTACCTCTTTTTGTTTGAAGTGAAGCAGTGCCCTTTCCAAAATAAAGTTTAGTTGAGGATAATATTAGGTATGTATCTTCGTTTTTATATGATGTTATGTTTATTAGATGTTATGGTAAAGGTAAAGTGCATGTCGCCAAATTTGCATAAGAGTCAATGCTCGATTGTGTTCATTACTAGATGTAGAATACAGACTGCAGAAACACTTTAGTCCTATATTGTATAGGTATTTATAGCTTTGCAATCGTGGAAGATATGATAAGTATAATATGAACTTGGATTGGAGTCAGCGATTTTTACCGAATTGTTAGGAGGGGATAGAATATAGTGTAGATGCAGCCAGGATTGAAATCCCGAAGTCTTTTGATATATTAACTCCTTCTCAAAACATTTACCTGAGTGCTATCCTATATTGCCATTGGACAACTTCCGTCAGCCTCTCAATATTTTAAATCGTTATCAATCGTAGCTAGTAATCATTTCTAATTACCCAGTTTATATTTACTTGATCTAAAATCTAAGGTCAAAACGTGACATGATGTTGAATTGGTACATATTTAGTTTAGTTTATCAATAGAGCAAAGAATAGCATGCGAAATGCGAATCAAGAATGGTACATGGCAAGTTAATTTGTATGCGTCTGGTTTCACGTTAATTCATCATGAATTCACCTCTTGATGCAGTTCAGTTTGGGTTTGAACTTTTTCGTGACAAATGATGCATCATTACTAAAAAAATACCTGGTTTACATATTTTCGAGACAATGTATAGCATAATATTTGTACCTGCAGTTAGGTTACTCAGTTAATGACTGATTAACAATATTTAATCATGAAGAAAAGGGAATTCCAGTCCAGTAAGCCATAAACTTTGTAATTTTCCATTTGCAATGACTTAAGCAAAACTACATAAAGCACCCTCTTCTTGAACCGTATATCTTTTCTTGTCTGCTCTCTCTCTCTGTTATCATCAATAAGTAAACTAATTCTACTGACTTAATATTGGTAAACAACAGAAGGATGTACGTTTTTTGTGAAAACAAATGTAAATTAGGTAGTAAAAATGAGCATTTTCATTTATTGCATGCAATTCTCAGCACGTCGTTACGAGACAAATTCGTTGAGTTTATTTATTAGATTTCACTTTCTAAAAAACTTTCATAGTGACAATATAATTTGTAACACTTGCCATTTGACGTCGATTGGCAAACCATGGTCTCTGCCTCTTACACATGCTACTTTCCTAACAATGGAAAGTCAGTTCTCCATATATTTTGGCTAAAATTAATTTGCTAAAGCAATAATAAAAAGTCAAAAGCATAATATAATGCGTCATTGTTTTAATACTTTTCAAAACAAAATTGTAACAAAAATCCACCCGTTTTCACTTTTTGAAGACCATTTTTCTTCATAAAATCAAACGTACTAAAACAATTAGAGGGAAAGCTTCTACTGGCTACTTACGCATGCATGCTTAGGTATATGCATTACTATCACTTGTTCCGATACAGATTAACTCTCTCGATCTAGTCTGCTCTGTTTGCCACAAGAAACATCCTATGATCTCTTTTATTGCACTATTTTCCCAAGCCTCATCTTTAAAACTGATAATGATAATGAAGATAAACTTGACCTTGACCAAGATTTCCAATCTCCTTGTCATAAAAGGAAACAAAGTTTCAGCTAAGTGATGTGTGTGTATTTACGTTGCATGTGATGCATTGCATACGATTAAAATTATTGCTTTGAAGCATGCACGTTCTTCTGGGCCTTTTCAACAAGTTCACCGACGGACTAGGCGGACGGACACTATTAGCCTCCATAAAAGAAGGAGAATGGGTCAGTTTTACCATTTTTCCATTGTCAATGTCAGGGTGAACGTGATTATAAATCCAATCTAGTCATCTCCAGGCAAACCCCAACCCAACAACCCATATTATAATCCTATCTTTCTCTAATGCATGCATAAATATGTACATAGATTTCCGTGAGTACTGAGTAGGTACGCGGAGTACTTGCTCTCCTTTTTTGTCATTAGACTCACAACAACTCACAAGATTTTTCGTGAATTTTCTTTAAAAAAACATTTAACCTTGAATGATGTAATTTGAACAAGTCAAGTGCATTTTTCCTTTTTAACGCATTGCATTACGTATGTACATATTATGCAAGTACCTTTTTTCCCGTGAAAAAAAGGCTAAAAATCATCGTCGTCATTTCAATTTTTATCATCCTTCAACAAAACCAAAATTCTGGTTCTCTCAGTTTAAGGGTAATGCACAGAGTACCCTTTGCACAAAACAGTCAGTCTCCTCGACGACATGAGAATACGAAATCTATTCAAATGCTCCCTGTTTCCTAAATCTTTTGTTGAAGACTACAATTGTTTTTCTCGTCTTTTCCAAAATTGAGAACAAAAGTAGGTACTTTGTGTCTGCATAGGTATTATACATGTTGCATATTATTATGTGTGTACCTTACGTAGGTATGTACTTTTTTAAAAGGGTAAGCGTAAAAGGGTCTAAGGAGATTGCACTTGCTCTTCCCCGATCGCTTTCGATTTCATGAGAGAGCAACAATTTCAAAGGCATCACAATCACACTACCTTATGTACTTCCTTCTGATTCCGATTATTACTGCGGAAAAAAGGTAAAAATCTATCTTTCAGATCATCATAATGACCTGTGTGATTTAGAAAGCAGGAAAGAGAGAGAGAGAGAGAGGGAGAGAGGAAGAAGAGCATTTTCTGAAATATGAATAATAAAGAAGAAAAGGACCTGCGTCACGTTACATCATTTAAAAAATATTGTGATCCCTTTACATTTTTGTTATTATAACAAAACTAGGAATTCCGCGTAAAAATTTTTGAAGGGTATCTGTGAACTTCATGGGAAAATATCGGGTTGAATAATAATGGGTAGAGTTAGAGTAGAGAGTGAGAGAAAAAGGAGAACTGATCTTCTCAGCAAATTCAATAGGATAATATAATGGTAATGAAAGGAAGGATTAGAAAATCTTTTTAGGGAAAAAATATGAACGATCCAGAGAGGCTTTTTAAAATGCAGCAAGTTATGTGGTAAGTAATCGTAAACATACTAACCCAACAACAATTTTTTTGACACGTTTGCATAACTTTTGAATAAATTTGAAGAATCTTTTTTTACACAAAAGATTCAAAAATGAGAATGTTTTTCATGCTTTCGATTTCTATTTGCATGGAAGAAAAAGTGGTGGGAATTGTTGAGAATCAAACTGGTATGCATAAATCATGTGCCTTTTATTACCTCATCATCGCTTTCTAAAAATCCTATCACAGATTCAATTCAATTGAAATAAAAAACAATGGGAGGAATTAGGTTTTTTCTGATGTCGGTGTTGGTCATACAGCTAAAGAAATGATATGATATCAAAACTGGAAATTGGAAATCCATAATCATAATCAGTTAGCATTTTTTTCTGGTCCACTCTAGTTGGTTGGTGATGACGGTGATGATATGATGATGGTCACGATTCATACCTACCTAAGTACCTAAGTTCTCCTGAATTATGAGTGGTGAGTGGGCTTGAGTGCTTTAGGGTGATGTTACAAACGTCCACGCAGGAAATATTAGAGCTGCGTATTTGTCGTCACGCACATCTCCAATAAACTTGTCTCCCGAACGCGATCGTTTTACAACTTGTTTATTTTTCCCCCGTTGTTCCGTTCATTAGATGAGGAGAGATTGTCGTGTGTGATCATGATCATCATCAGCATGATTATAGAATGGAATTGATTGGCTTGTCCTTCTATTATTTAAAAAAATAATCATCTGCTTCTCAATTGTTTAAATAAATACATGTACCTACGTATGGTTCTTATAATGTTTGCATAGGGAATTTTGATTTGGATGGGTGACCGTGATGATGGTGATGATTATTATATTGGAAAGTGTTCCATTTAAAAAAAATATACAGCAGTTCTAAATAAATCTTTTGTACATCATCGTTTCAAATCTGTAGCAATGGTCCCTCCACTGAATCTATGCAATTGAGTGGATGGGTATTGTACTTCATATAAATATATATATATATTATTTAAAAAAATGCATGAATGATGCTAGCAATAGCAATCGATGCGATGACATACACCAGCTATTTTTTTGTTTATTCAACCGTTCATCTGCGGCCTGGCTGATGCATGTAAGTTGTTTCTATTTTTTTCTATGCTTCTGCAACTGTCATGGTTTTGATCATTAAAGGGACACATAGAATAGAAACAAGATGGTTTTCAAGAGCTTTTTCGCCTTATGCCTGAGTGGGATTATGTAATATGGTCTGAAGTTGGGTGGTCTACTCAAAAAACGAAGCCGCGCCGTGATCGTGAGATGCTCTAGAATAGCAACTGGGTTCCCGTACCAAGTTTCCAGAATCACGCCACTTGATTTACTTTTAATCATTTTAGGTGAATTTGAATTGTTAGCAGATTACGCAGTTAGGATTCATTTGCCTAATTTTAATTCGAATAGTTTTGGATGCAAGTCAAGTCAGCTTTTGACTGGTTAAGTTAAAGGAAGGAAGAGGGATTAAGTCGACGTTGTCTAATGTAAAAATCCTTTATCTTCAATTTCCAATGTTATGTGTTCTACTCAGGCTTGCTTGTTTCACAAGAAATGCTCAATCAGATATAAACTCTGTTTTGCAATCAAAACATTTGCTGGAAGAAAACTAGAATCTAGTAAAATAAGGGGACGGAAAGATTGGAATGATTTTTTTTATATTTGCTGTGGGCATTATTACTGACATATGCATTGCATATTGCATACCTTACTTAAAACCAACAGCATTGTTTTCACTTGACGTTCTTATATCTATCTGTTCTTATTACATAACGTCGGAAATAACAACGCTTCCTCTGGCCTTCTGTCTTTCAATAATAATTCCACAAGACTGCAAGTGATGTCCCCCACCATAGAATGCCCTTCCTACTCCTATTTTCATTCAACAGAGTAGTTTCGTCCAGCATTGCTTTGTCTCATCATTTTGATGTTGGATGGATGGATATTGGAATTGGATTCCGAAGTTTCTGGCTAAATATCTAGTTTGGTAGGCAAGCATCACAATCACATAATATAAAAGTACAAGACTTTCTGATGACTGATTACGAGTTTTCTGTCGCATCTCATTCGTTCACACTTATTTTTAAGGGAGCGAAGGAGGAAAAAGAAAGGTGATATTATTATGGGTTCAATTCATGAATGATCACAATCACTGTGGCAACCAGCGGAGAGTTCAAGCAAGCGTTTACTTATTTTCCTTTGCCATTGCCATCTTCGTGCTAAGCACAAAGAAATGGGTGACTGAAGAGCAAATAAAATTGATAAACTCTCCCCTCAACTCAAAGCAAGAATGTCTTTTCGAATAATATAAAAGGCGACAATACTTTTACCTACTCAGCTTTGGCCACTACATACATACATACATTCCTTCATTTCATTTACAGGCTGCATTTGAAGTCACAGCTAAGACTACGAGTGAAAATCAGTCTTACGTCAAAAATATGTAATCCATTGGATTCCCCACGAAAAAAAAGATTCAAGCTATTCTAGAAAACGTTATGCTCCGACTTTTCCGGAATAATCAAGGGAGTACATATACGTAAGGTAATATGGAGAAAACATTAAAGAACATATTATCCCTCCTTTGCTCTTGGACTTTTATAAAGCTGGATTTCTTCCTCTGATTCCATTTATATTCCATGAAGAAAAAGAAGTGGGGAAATAGTCGCGTCCATGTCCTAGTCAGTCAGTCATAGCGGAAGGGAGAATGAGTGAGAGGATGGTTAACTCATCTTATTCTTTCTCCATAGACAGATCCTCCTTCAGATCATTGATGGTGGTCCTACAAGTTCTCCTCTACAGCAGCAGCAGCAGCAACACATGCACTTTCTTTTAGAAAATGGCCATAGTTATTCCTTTCCCCCTTTGATTATATGATATTCACAAGTGATATATAAAATGGAGTAAAGGGAAAATGCATGGGATGATGGGAAGAGAGAAATGGAGCCTCCGGGAGAATCAAACGCAAAGAATACTTGAGCTAACAGGGTTATCCTCCTTGCATTGCATTACACTTCAGTAAAACTCCACTGTTTCTCCTTCCACTTTCCCCCTTTTTCTCTTTCTGACCTTGTACCACTACTACTACTACTACTACGCTCCGATAAAAAGAAAAATGGAGGGAGAGAGAAGGAGGGAGGGTGGAAGTGGAAATGTCCAAAAATTTCTCTCTTTTTCTGAATAAAAAAATCAGTTTGAAAAAAATGAGACTTTTTACTCTTCTGAGTCGCTTGGGAAGCAAGAGCAGGAGAGAGTGAGTGACTGTTCGCTCGTTCACTCTATGTGAGCTCATAAGTTTTGGGTGGAAACTAGCCTTTCTCGTCTCAAACTTTTTACTTTCCCTTTTCTCCCCCACCAACCAACTAACTAAAATCTCCAGTTGAGATGAGAAAGGGACCGCAATAAAAATCTCTCTTTTTTAAGAGGAATTCTAAAAGAAAAATGCCGTTCGGTCGTTTAGCTGTCTTTCCAAGAGTTTGCCTTTTCCAGACATTCATCATCGCCTGAAAATGGGAAAAGATTTATGCCGTTTTCGAATAAATCGTTGGACATTTCCGATGATTTTTGAAATAATGCTACTGGCTAAAAAGTAGAGCCTCTTGCAATCCTTTATCTTGATCTAGGATTTTGACATTTTCAAATATCTTTGCTTTTCCTTATCAAACGACACTTGGCACTCATGCCACGCCATATGGGCCTCTAGCTAAGGAATATTAATTGACAATTGAAGTTTCAATTTTTTCACTGAGCTTCACAATCTTCCTGTCTCCACCAAAAGTTCTTTCATAATATAATCATTAAAATCTTCAGAGATTCCCACAGAAAAAAAGGAAAAGTAGGAAAGGGAAATTGCCCAAGAGATTCGTAATTGAAGTGAAAACAGTTATGTTCGTAGTGTAAGTTCAGTTCAGCTCTCTGCGTTCCGTTCCGTTTGTCAGTCAAGTAATTTATTGATGAGGTAAAAAACAAGGTTTTTCATCCGCCTCTCTCTCTCTCTCTCGCTCGCTAACAAGTATAGGAAAAAAAAAACTAAAGAAGAGGAAGTCCGGATGAATGTTTTTTTCTTCATGAATGAACGGATCAAATGATATGGCTAGCATTACCCCGAGGATGATAAGTGTTATTCTATGTCTGTTTTTTAAAAGAATGAAAACAACTCTAATTGAGCGACTTTTTTTTGCTTACTCACAATCACAGTTACCTACGTCTCCGTACCTAGCACAACCACAATCACAATCGGCAATGCTTTCTTCTATTTCATCCTAGTGAGTCATAAAGTACAATGATACATTTTCACTTGAAAAAATAAAAACATTTGAAACGCTCTGAAAAAACGTTAGGTCACCAGAGACCAAAAGCTGTTGATCATTTGACCACGACACAACACGATGATGATGGTGGTGCGATGCGATGCAGTGATATTATGATATGATGCATGGAACTCATGGACATGGCCATAGGCAGGCAAAATACATTAGTGGAAACCGACCAGAAAGCTTATAACTTATGCATGTTGCTTCGTTTTTTTCTTGAATTGAGGGAACGTGTCCCACTGGGGATTAGAGTTCCAAAAGTACGTTTCAGCGCACCACCACACCAGAAATACATACATACATGCTTACCACAGTTACTACCACCCACCACCACCTAAGCTAAAAGTATTTTCTCACTCTGTGGCTATGTGTGGCTTATCAAAACTTTCTTTTAATAGATAAACTGGGAAAAAGTTTTCAATTTTCAACAAAGTCTACAAAAAAACAAAAAAGTGAAAGCAAAGCAACGTGTTCTTTGGTTACCGTACTTCAGTCCTGCTAAATAAGATGCCTTTAAAATTTTCTCGTTCTTCCTCAGAGTTCAAGATAAAAATTTAAACCGGTGCATTATTATCATCTCATCATCACCATCTCATCAATACTTGTTCTTGAAACGTAATCTTAATCTCTGTGGGCACTTACATTACATTACATTACAAACTGACTTGCGCGCACACGCCTCGGCATCTTTCCTTCTTTGAAGCAGTTGATCTAACCTTTTTGATTCAACATTTTGAACATCTAAAGATGTAGAGTGAAATCACTTGATCCGATCTATTTTTGTCCCCTCTCTCTATTCTCTAAACTCTTTATGGGGCCTTCTTGATTCATTTTATTTTCGTGTAAAAAGAATACATAAAAGGAAAAAGAAGCTAGCTAGCTAACCAACCGATCACGCTGAGCACGGAGCTCATGCCAAAGAAGAATCATAATGGAAATTCCATGGCACGTTCCATTCTGGAGCGGACCCTTGTAATAATAACATGCTTTGGCTTATGCCTCAGATCAGAACCCAGAGCAGAGGTTCGTGGTCTATTTTTTTCTATATGACCCTCATTTTTTACCAGCTTAAAATAGAGAGAGAGCATTTTTTTCGATTGTCACATCATCATATGTGTAGTGTGGAGATTGGAGATGAACAAGATTTCTAACAAAATCCTTATCGAAATTAAGGTTTCCTTCTATTCATCTTAAGCCATGCCATTGCCAAGCCTCAAATATTTATACAGTCGCGTGCAATTGAAGCATACAGATAAATATGTACATACTTATATGTATGTACCCTGATTCCGCTTCCTTCTGAATTCACTTTTAAAAAAATAAGATAAAAATCTAGATTAATAGATTTATGCTTTCGGACAGAGGCTGAAACTTGAGTAGAATACTTTGCATCTGTGAAAACAACATGTAGAGGGCTTAACAACGCTATAGCTCTAGCTGTAGAAGATTTTTAGCTTCCTACTGTTTTTCTATGACAAATGGTCAATTCCGAACCAATCCATTTTGAGACAGCTAAGCCAAAACGTGTTAAGTTTGCCCTGTGGGGATTCCACTTCGTCAATCGTCTCTTCTCCTCGTCACTCATCAAAAATTTCACACTTTCATATTACGTATGTATGTATCCCACTCTCTCCCTCGCTTTCTAACCAGATTTTTACGGCTACTTGTATTGAATTAAAAATGTCGGTAGTAAAAACTTTTTCCCGTTTAATATGCCTACTTGCTGGCTTTGGCTAACTAATGCAATGCAAGCTGCGAAGAGCTTCCTCAAAAAAACTATTTTAACCAAACGCTTTTTTTGCTTACGCAATCCATTCGATTCTGAAATCCTCAAGTACAATAGATTTTGTTTCCTTTTACCCTATCACACTATTTTTATTCAGAAAATATATTCCCTAAAAGGGCTGAATGAACCGAGTGAATATGTACGAGTTGAATAAAAAATGGCATTTTTTGGAGGAAGAAAAAAATCTACCTACGACGATCAGTTGAGTTGAGGATCACCCAAAAATAGCTCTATGCTCGCTCAGAGAAGAGTACACGACATGAGTTATGCGGACGGACGTTACATTACATAACCCTTATGCGAAATAAAAACCCTAAGACCATTCAATTCTTTTTCCTTACTTCCTCCCCAAAATAAAATCCATTCCAGGAGCAGCAGCCTTTCATCCCTTCCTCTTTTTCCACATTTTATCCTTTTTCTTCGTTCTTTTTTTTCTCATTTTTTTGCCGAAAAAAATAGAAAGAACCACTGCTGCTGCTGATTCTAACACTACTGTACTTGTACTGACACTGACTAGACTTACGTAAGAACGACCGACCTCTCAGAGGGGAAAAAATGGAGAAGGGAGACGCAGAAATGCATAAAAAGGTTCAAGTATTTTCGTTTTTCTCTCATTTTAGCTATAACATTATAACGGTTTGTTGACTACTACTACCCCGCTAAAGTACGGACCACCGGCTTGAGTAACTTTCCTGATGATGATGATGATGGTGGTGGTGGTTGCTTACATCAACATATCTCACCATTATCATATCCTTCGTTTCTCACTCCGCTATATGCTCATTATTTTTTTGAATGCTAAATTAAATAAAAAAATCTAGAGTCTAATTCTAGAGCCTATATCATCCTTCTCAAACATGGAAAGCTAGAAACAATATGCATAATATTTTTTTTTGCTAAAAAATGGAGGTTGTGTAGAGTTTGAAGCCTAAAAGGCTCCTGAAAATCTGACATCCGGAAAATATATATCGGCGAAAAATTCTCCAGCTTATCAAAAGAATGACTAGAGTACGTGAGCGTAATGCTAAAGTGACTCATTTCCATGAAGCCTATCCATCTCATCTCATCTAGACTTCTTCCTCCTTTCACATCTTCAGACATTTGGCTATCCTTTTTTAACAAATACTAATGCCCGCAATCAAAAGGGATTCAGCGAAACCATTTCAGTTCAAAAATGCTTGTTGAAGTTGGATTGGAGATGGACCCTTTAAGAACGGCTTTTTTCAGTAAATAACTTTTTGACGATTGGGTCAGTTTTAAAGGATGATAGTGAAGATGATTATAATATAAATTGTGCAAGAAAAAAAAATTCTTCCGTTTTTTTCTGCTGCTTCTTCTTCTTCTTGGCAACTTTTTTCTGTATTGTGTACATGTTTTGCTTTTTTGTTCATGATTTCCCTCCCTGGATTTCAGTGAAATTTTTTTCGTTTGTCGTTTTATGTGTCCAACAAAAATGCTCTTTTGCTCATCTTTTTCTTCACAATTTTCTTTCTTGTGATAGACATGGACATGGCATGGAGAGAGAGAGAGAAATCCTTTATTTCATCGTTTTCCTTTTAATGCCATCAATGTCACTTCACGTTTCCGTGGTGGTGATAGTGATGGTGATGCATGTTTTGGATGAATGAGTCTTCGCATGAATTCTTCTTATTCTTGAGGACAGTAATGGTGGTGGTGGTTGTGTACAAGTGGTGACGTAACCTTAAGTAACCGCTCGTTGCTTCTTTCAAGGATACTACTACTTTTATTCTTCTTTTTAAGGATTTTTTTTGTGAAAAAAGCACAAAAACACAGAAGACCGGGCAAAAAAATCCCTTCTTTTAAAAAAGATCTTTCAAGGTACCACCCTACACTGCATACATACTTGCGTATGCATCTAGTATTTTGTGAAAACAGGAACAAGAGCAGAAGAAACGAGTACTTCACTCTTTTTTTTCTGGAAACCGTTTCCCCCTTGCTTTTTTATGTTTTTACATAAAAGAAGCGATCGGTTTTCCCTATACAAAAGCCGAATATTATTTTGAGAGATCCATCTTCAAGACAATGTATGAAGTATAGGTATATATACTGATCCTTAAAAATGATAATTCTTCTTCTTCTTCGGTTAAAAAAGTGGAAATGTAATCAATAATGCATTATTGCATTGCATTACATTGCATAAGTTTAGGTACTTCCAAAGAGTGCGACCAGACCAGACCAGATAATTTCGCTCCTTTTTTTAAGACTCCTTTTTTTGTTTGCAAGTCGCAAACAACGTATTTGTCTTCTTCTTCTTCTCCTTTCCAATGAGTTAAATCTTCCAAGTCGAACGTATTATTTTCAGTTGTTGGTGCTCAGTCTTGAAAAATCCTTAATAATAGAAATTAAAAGAAGGGCAAAAATATGTATGGCTATGGCTTTGCTAGTTTTCTTTTAAAAAAAATATCGGACCGAGCACAGATTAGCTGGAATACGTAACCTTCTTATTTTCGGAACAAGGGTTTTTGTCGTCGTGGTTTTGCCCTGAGCCTGAGTTGTGGTGGTGGTTTCCTTGCTTTTATTTTGTTGCATGAAAGATGAAAAAAGAAAACGATGAGTACACAAGAAAATCAACAATAGAATTGTGCTCTATGTAAAGACATTTTCCTTTTTAAAAATAAAATGAACAGTTGTTCGTAACAAAATATGGAGTATGTATGTATGGAGGAGGATGATGATGATCTTTTTATTATTATATCGGTAAGCATGCTGCAACTACCGCACCGCTGCTAAATAATATGATAGTTTATTGCTCATGGTCCATGGTCGACCACACGATGCAATGACGACAAGAATACTCGCTGTCGGACATCCTTCTCATCATCATCTTGTCTTGATGATCCATTTCTAAAAGTGTAGTAGTTAAAAAAAATAAGCCACTAACCTATGATGTGGCAGTAGCGGTGAAAGAACAATAAAAGTGAGCCGGCAGTCCGCCCGTCATCTTCATTCCCGATTTTTCCTCATTATTACAATTACTGCATATGAACAACAGCATTTCATTTATGTCTCATGAATGGTGATCATGATGATGGAATTCCTTGTCTTTATTTTTTTCATTTCCATTGTCAAAGCTAAAATCAACTGTTTCATAAAGTGTCATCTTTTTCTTTTCATGTCATCTTTGAAAACTAGATAATACAAAAGTTTTTTTCTAGGGGATATATTGAGCATGCAGAGGCCTCCCAGAAGTTTTATTGCTATTTCTGGAATCTGGACACAAGCTGAAAGTCATAATTTGACACGAGTGAGTGCCATGCCAAATTCGATGCGCCCAAGCAAATGACTAAGGGCACACGCTACTTTTTACTTTTGGTTAGACTGACTAAAATTATTCCAGAAGATAAAAACGAATTAGTAGAAACAATAGAGGTATTCGGATTTAAGCTTGTAGCGTGAAAACCCTTCTAGATTTGCCTTCTAGGCAACAAAACACATGTTAAAGTATACGCCAGAAGATCCAGCTAGAATGGTTTTCACGCTACAAGCTTAAATCCGAATACCTCTAATAACATGATGACCCCCTGTAGGCCCTGTATATTGACATTCTTAAAATTAATTTTTTGACACAAAATTTAATTTTGCATAGAGTACTTCAAGATTAAAATGCAGCTCTTTTTAAGCGATCAATTGAAAAAAGGAGCATTATTTTTTAATTTTAATTTAAATGTAATAAATCATGCATATGCACAAGTTTACGAATAAAATCTCCAATCAACTAATTTTTATCTTCTATTTTGAATAAAATATTTTCACGTCATTGGCTTCATAAAATATAGAAATTCGCTACGACTTATTTTTTGACAAGTTTTTTAAGGAAGATGAAGCTTAAAACTTGGGAGAAAAAAGTGCAAAGTGAGAGAGGGTAAAAAAAAGTTGGTAAATCTCTGAAAAGGATGAAAAAAATGGTGGTTGAGGCGATAACGCTTTTTTCTCTTGTTACTCCGTCCACATCACACAACTCATCTTAATGATATACTTTGTTTAACTGGAATCCATGGAATATTGGAATACGCATCTCTCGTCTCCTGGGCTATTTTTTTTCGAAAGTTACGCTAGGTTGAGGAAACTGAAATTCCTTCGCCCTATCTCAATAAAAACATTCAGGGTGATGATGATGCATGCGTGCGTACATCCCTATCCTCATCCTGATACATAAGTTCTTAGCAGTTTTTTTTGTGATGGTGACACTTTTTCTCCATACAATCCAATCCAGTGCAATGCCTATATGGCTGTATGCATGCATTTATCCATCCATGTTATCGTACAGTAAAGAATATGTCTACCGCTGCTGCAGCTAACTCTCTCTGGAAAATAATGATGGAAACCGTGAATACAAATATATATTGTATGTATGTATTGCACTCCTTTTCTCTCTCCAATTTTAAGAAAGGGAAGAAGGCTACTGATCTCCGCAACCACACTCAGTGTTCACTCAGACCTCCACTAAATCAGACGCACTCACGCACCCTCTGAAATCAATCCTGCTGTGTGTAGTCAGTCCTCCCCTACTACTAATTTTTTTTCTTGTTTTGTGTGACTATATTAGGTAGTCCTTTCCCGGAGAGAGTCTATTAAAATCATGACAGTTTCATCAAAGTTTTCGGAAATTTGTCGCCGTCGTTCGCTACAATTACCAATTTAATTCCTTGGAAAAAAATTGCTGGAAGAAATTATTCAACCTACAAGTAGGGTCTTTAGAGTAGAAGGAATTGTCTTATCAAAGTTTTTGATTGTGACTCTTTTATATGTATATTTTGATTCAGTTTGTTAATTAAAATTTGGAAAGTGATGAGAAGAAACCTGTGAAATTGATCTCGTGCGAGGAGGACGCTTGCTCGTCCCCACGAACTGCTTTCCTGACTCTGTCGATCGACGGACATGAGTGCGCGGTATAGTTTTGTTGTGCATCCAACGGTTTGTTTTCCATCAAGCTAATTTTGTTCATCGATTTTCTGGTCGACTCAAGTAAAATATTATCTACTTCTGACGATGGAATTAAAGAAAACAACAGAAAAAGTTTTTTACGAAAAACGCAAAGTGAAAATAACTATCCGTTGCTGAGCATCGAATCTGAATAAAACCGAGCTTATGCAGAATATTATTTTTTCGGAAATCATGATTAAACCGGTGATGACTGAACTGAACTGAACAAAATGAGAGTTTGAAAAGAACCAACTACACTTATTTTCTCGACCTTTCGGGGGAATCAAGTTAATGAAAGAGGAATATGTAATTATTCCTTACCTTCAAGTCTCGCGTGAACCATTCTACCTCATGGAATATGAATAAAATTTAGGAAAAATATTTTTTACTGATACCAGTGACCTGACAAAAATCTATTCACATTCCACACAAAAAAATCTACAAAAAAACATAAATATTTTAATAGATAGAGGGAAGAACTAAGTCAATTAGGATATATTTTGGAAAGCAATGGTTACCTTAAAAATTGCAGTCGCCATAAATACTATGATATAGTCTCGATGAATAGATTCATTCGAAAGTCAAAAGAAAATAATTAGAATAAATAATTTTTTATTACTTGAATTTTTTTCGAGTGTGATTTGGAGGACATATTGTTTCTTGTAGTGGAGTTGTTTATGTGGTACAAAATAATTTTACGGTTGTTCCATTATCATCACCAGCTACTACATTCCAACCGTTTAAAATAACTCTAGAATAATATCATTTTCATAAAAAAAGACAAAGAGAAACTTTTTTACTTACCGTTTTTGGGATTCAAATCTACCGTTAGTGCTGCTGTTTCGCAGCAGCCGCCATCACCATCACATACATCGTCGATGAATATAATCCAGCGTCACGAAAGGAGTAAGAGGACATGAAGAAAGGAAGAAATTCAAACATTTTTAAGACATTCCGATAAAGATATCTGTGGAGCCTTCCGCGAAACTCAAAATCTTTAAGAAAAAAAGGTAAAAGAAATACTTTATTTTGTTTTTGTTTTCACGACCTTTTGCACAACATAACATAACGGTTTATGTAATATTTTTTACTGACCTTGTCAATACATAATATATTTTTTACTACGACGATGTACCTGTTCTCGGAATGTCTATTCATTTTTTTCCTCCTTCTAATCTTTTTTAATGATGCGCTTTAGAGTGAGATATGATCTCATTATGAACCCTTTTTACTAGTTCGTTCGCTCGTAAAAAGGATAATAATCCTTATGATGACCCACTATGAGTAGAAAATCCTTTTCGTGTACCTATGTAGTAAGAGCAACGCAACCTGTTGTCTCAAGCAAATTTTTACCCTTTTTTTCTGGTGAGAAACGGTAGCTGAAGCTGAGCTGGAGAGAGAAAAAGGGTTGCCCCATTCAATAGTGATGTGATGTGATAATATCCATATTGCTCACTCAGAGAATGTTTATGTTTTTTATGATGTAATATGATGGTAAAACAGGTTCTTTAGTCTGGCATTGAGTAGGCATCCGTCTGGCAGGAGTTCACCCCTTTCCCATAATCATCATCGCCATCATCTTTTTGCTTTCTTTTCAACACTTCAGTCAACACTCCTCCAAATTATGACACATGTCTTGGTATTCTTCATGACACTTACTTACCCCCTTTTCATCATATTTACCATAAATACTATGAAAAGGGTTGTCATGTCGTCGTTTGTCGTTGCTCACTCAAACGAATTCTCGTGATGAATAGGCTCTTGAACAAAAGCACTATGATAAACACACACACACATACACAAGGATCAGATCAAATCATGGCAAATTTTTTTGTCGGTCGTGCATTCCCATGGATAAAAAGAAGCTTTTGTAAATGGAGGGACGGGAGAATAGAATGCGCAACCCTTTTTTTCATTCAATTCACTATAATATAATATTAATGGGCTTTTTGTGTTGTCCTCCTTTCTATTATGATGATGATGATGATATGATAATGCATAAATGAAAAAGAAAAACAATTTTTTTTGAATGCATTACATAACCACACACACGCACGTAATATAACAAGAACAAGTTCAACTCTTTTCATCATCATTGTGAGCTTGACTTGACACTACACATTAGTATTAGCAGTGATGTGATGACATTGACAAGTTGACACAAGGAGGAAAAGATTTTTTTTCTGGAGCAGGACAATAAGGAAGCTAGTGTCATAGGCTGTGAAATCCTTTTCAGACCAGCGAAATTATCGCTGTTTTGTGTGATCCTCAACTCTATTGACATTCATTCATTATTATTATACAAAAAAGTCAATGTCAAGTCAATAAGCCATATCCATGCATAATACATGCATGATTCTCCTTTTTCTAAGGAATATAAAGATTAAAGAAAATGACTCCTTCTTCCCAGAAAACAAATTTTATCTGGAGAAGCAAGCGGGGTGACAAAAAGAAAATGTTAAAAGCCATGCTTTTTTGTATTTTAGCTTTGAGGAAAAGGGTGGGTATTTTTTAATGGAACACTTCAATCCATTCTCAAGCTTTCCTTTATCATCATAAGAAATGTTAGTAAAAAGGAATAGGCAAAGAAGGTTTTGTTTATCGAGGATTTTTTTGGTGCACTCATTCCATCGTTAAGATTTTGTTTGAACAGTAAGATAAGCAAGCCTATTTGTTTTAAGTGAAGCCTATCAACTATCAACTGAACTAAATATTTTTCGTCAGATTGAGATAGATGAGATGAGATGCAATCATTGAAATTACCTTGTCTGCATCTTCACAGAAAAGTATAGGTATGTAGTATGTACATAGCTGTTGCTCATGCTAGTTAAATAAAAAAAGAGAAATCGAGTTTTCACAGATTTTCGTTATATTTTTTGTAAGAAAAAGGGCAAAGTAGACTGTTGCTCATGCATTTAAATCCGTCGTCAGTTTACGAATTTTCATTAGGGATACTGAATGTACTGTTCATGATGATTATGTAATACCAATACTTTTGGAAGGAATTAGGAATACATACATACGTGCCTACAAATTATTTTCAACTCATGCAGCGTTCTTCCTTCATCTTATATATTTTTTTGGCAAAAGTAATGGCTCAAAGAGTCACCAACAACAACAAGAAAAAAGAAATTCAATTCAAGGGTCTCTGGTCTGGTCCAGTCTCCGCTCTACTAATACAGGGAGCAAGGAAGGTACATGAAAGTGTTTTCACGTGTTGATGCTTAACGACCCAGAGGAGTAAAGAAACCCTTAAAATCTCTGCCTCTGAGCTTGCATTTTTACTGGAAAAAAAGATCTTAAAAATTTATGTAACTCTCTCCATTGTTCAAAAAAAAATCTTTTCTAACGAATCCTCAGAAAAAAAGTGCTACGCAACACAACACAACACAATCCTTGTAGGTAAATTCCCATATACCATACATATTTTTATCATAAGCATAATCATCATCATGATCACGTTAAACTTTTCCAGAAGAAATGCTTTTCGAAGAAGAAAAAAAAACCTTTTCCTTTTTTGCATTTATTATACGGAACAATTGGTTAAGATGGATTGAGCTTGGACTTCATTTCATTTCACGTAATATATTTTTTTTGTGAATGCAATGGAATGGATTTAAAAAAGGGAATTTAATAGTTTTTTTTTGAGAATTGTGATTGTGAAGAGAAACCATGCATGCGTGCATAGGTACATTGATCAGAATTTCGGATTTACGTATATTTACTTTGGGGTACATATTAGTATTTTTTGAAGGTAGCAATTCGTATTTCAGGTTGATCTTGATTGCGATGATGATGCGGTGGTATGAGTGAGTGAAATGCATAATTTTTATGACCTACGTTTGAATACAGTAACATGATTGGTTTTTAAAAGATGCATTGATGAGCTGTAGATTCATGATTTGACATGAAAGTTTATTTGGTTGCAATATGCTTTATCAATATCAATATATTACGCATTCTATAAGATGCCAGATTTATTTTCATCTATTTTTCACGGAAAGAAACGTTTACCGTTGTTTTCATGGGTAATTCTGTATTTTTGCTTATTCCACGTAAAAGAATATTTCTGGATGGGCTTAGTTGTTTTCCCGTCTTTTGTTTAATCCTCAAGTACTGAGCTTGTTGCATGAAGTACACTCGTCTTCTGGGAGAGATAAAAAGGAGGTTCTTGACTCGTGGTGATCAAGGTATGATATGATATGATATTAGATGAGGCAAAACGCACTTTTCCACGTTTGCAGGTTTAATCTTGGGAGGGAGGTAGGGAATTAGGTAGCAACCTTATTTTCCTTCTCAGAATTGAAATTTGAATCATGAATGGATTTTAAAAATATAAATGTAATGTTGTCAATGTCACAATAATCACCAGCATGCAAATAATAATAGCAAGAGCAAGAGGTATCGTGAAATCATGCCATATAAGTTGCTTCATAATAATAATATGCATCTTCTGTAGTAGCATTCAAATTATAATGTCTGGAAAAAAATAAATGCAGTCTACCAGAAGGAGAAGGAGTGGAATGGAGAAGGAAACCATTGGAGACATGAACCATGGTAGCATTAATCAGTATACCTATTCTACGAAAATCCGGTTGCTCTTTGACTTCCGACCGACGCGATCCATGCAAATCAGTCACTTCGTTCTTAGGAGGATTATAACTTATAACTCGAATCGCTTTTAAAATTTCAGCTTGTCATTTCATTTATTAAGATTGCAGGGATCAGTTCAGCACATTAAATGCAATTCGTATTTAACCAAGTGAGTTTCTTCAGTGTAGGTAGTGTTAAGTTTTGTGTGCCTTTTTTGTGCACAAGTGTTCATTAGTCTCTATACTTTCTACGGGAATTTATACGCCGTATCGCACACGTAAAAAAACGTACCCTTGCTTGCTTGTACTTGTCATGCCTCTATTCAATGACTATGGCTGTATTCCGTGTTTTATGCCGGACTGGACATGGCATGAAGAAAAATGCGAGCAGATTTCACTCTCTTGTATCTCTCCAGCAATAGCAATACCGGCGCGGCAGTAGTAGTAGTACTAGTACCTAGATGAAAGCATTATTTTTCGACAGTTCAATTTTCATGGAACGATCATTTCTTTGAGTGAAGTCGTTTAGCAAAGTTTCGTGAATTGCATCGGCCGAGAATGGTGAATAAATATTATGGCAAATTAGAAAATTAAATTTGGCTATATCAAAATCTCATACTAAAACAAGGTCCGACGTTTAAATCTTGAAATCATAAAAAAAAAACATTCTGGAAGATATCTATAATTTTTAATACATATATTAATGTGTGTGTACTTTTTGTTTCTACTTAAATAGGCTTATAAATCGGGGTGACAGGAGACTAAACGTTGATCAGCAACAACAGCAGCAAAGCAACCCACCTCTGCTCCAGTGAAGAATTTTTTCACTGCTCTTGAATAACCATGAAGGAACATGGGGAAAACGGCTCAACGACCACCCGAGGGATGCCTCCAGCAGCTCATCTTTCACCATCAGATAAGCTAATTCGTGACCAAGAGCTTCAGCACTTGGTGACGTCGAGCATTCCCTCCCCACCCTACAGTGGCTTGTCTCTGATCAACGCATCAGCCCTGGTTTTTGGGGCAGATCCCATCTACTCCACTCATTTGTTTGCTAGTCTTGCTGCGAACAACGCGAATGCGAGATTTCAGCTTCCAATCCCAATCCCATTTCAATCCCTTCAGCCTGCTCTTGCTAATCACCCAGCTCATCAGAATCCTCTGAATCAGCATCATCAACGTAATCTATTCCATCACCTACCAGCGGCCGCAGTTCCAGCTTTCGCTGCTTTGCCTGGGGCAACGTTGCCAAATGCGACTCAACTAGATATCCTCTCGTCTTGGGTTGGGGAACAGCAACAGCAGCAACAAGTTCCTGCAAAAGCTCATTCCGATGACAGGAAAATCACATCGACCACCTCCAACCTCAACACTGTTTCCTCAATCAGCGCCAACAACAACAAGAATAAGAACATCAATATAAACAACAAGAATCATAAAATGAGGAATAACAATAACGTTGCCAACAAAAACAACAAGAATCTGAACAATTCCAGCAACGTGAATAAAGGGAATCGAAGGAATGGGAATGGAGGAGCCACGCAGTCGGTGACGAAAACAAACCGGAAGAATAAAGTTGGGCGGCCGTGTCTGACG
Organism: Seira ritae; assembly: GCA_027744415.1. Taxonomy (NCBI): domain Eukaryota; kingdom Metazoa; phylum Arthropoda; class Collembola; order Entomobryomorpha; family Entomobryidae; genus Seira; species Seira ritae. The sequence continues at coordinate 25,750 of JAHZNI010002855.1, forward strand.
AACCACCATGAAAGCATCGTGTCTTCATCTGAGAATGAGGTGACAGTGAAGAAGGGAAAACTCGGGAAAGAGACTGAACCAGTGAATTTCATGGACTCCCTCATCCAGCCATTCATTTTGGAGAAGAGTCCAGTCGGCAAAATCAACGGCGATAGTCAAATACAGAAGATGGAAATCGACTGTTCCCCTGCAATGAAGTCGTCAAAGCGTATAGATCTGAACAGCAGCAGCTCTCCTGAGATCAGCCCTAATAATAACAACAACAATCGAAAGACACAGGGGCAAACTAGTCCAGGACAGAATGGGGCTCGCGACAAGGTTGGTGAGGAGGAAGAGCCCGCTGGTAAAGGGCAATTGTTTCGACATCATCCTGATGATGACGGTGGTTCCTCTTCTTCTCCAGATAACTCACCCCCTCAACTTCTCACTCCTGCCAGTGGAGTAGGAAGCGAACGAAATGGCGGCGTTGAGGGCTGCGGCGACCCCTCCATTCTCGGCAGCGGTGGTAGTAGCAGTGCAGAGAAGAATGGGAAGAGGGAGCGGAAGTGTCGAGAGACGAGACGCATCATTCGATTGGAAGGCTTGCCAGTTGCTGCTACAATAACCCACAACGCTTCCTCCGTCAGTCCTGTGAGCAGCTTCCTTCCTGACAATGTTCCAGAGCAAGATCACCCGGAAGATTTGTCAATGAGTGGGAGCACTCTCAGAGGAAGACATTACAGTGGCAGCAGCTCTAGCGTGACTGCGTCTTCCACGCCAAGCCCCAGGAGTGGACTGGGCAATCATCATCATCACCTCCATCATCATCACCATGGCTCCTTGCTGGTGCGGCCGTATTGCAATTCCGTGACTAGTTCCGAGGAAACCCCAGACTTATACAGTGACGAAGACTTGCGTGCTGCGGACAGCAGCACTAACGGTAAGAACGAGTCCTCATGCGATGACATCTCAATAGCATTCCATCACGAGTAAAAAAAAGTTCTCTACTTATCCGGTATTCACACAATTGTACATATACAAAATCTGTCATTATCATAGGATGTACCATGTATGACATGACATGACATTCCTTTTTCGTCAATATGAATTATATATGAACCAACAACAAAACCACACAAGAATGATGAAATCCGTCTTTGTTATTCAAGACTGCATTTTTATTATTATTATGTAATATTAATTACTTACCTATTATGAATATTTTTTCGGTGAACAAAAGAGACTTATTTATTTCAATACAAATCAAGCAACTAATACGGGTGTCATTAGTTAATCCTAATTAAGTATACAACAAACAGTAATTTACATTTAAAGAGAATAGTTAGCATATTTAGTGTGTAGGTTGTCTGTGTAAATACGCGTTGATTCCATGATTTTCACTTTCCATTTGTTTCATTAATGGAAAATCCCTTCCTGCTTTCTCTTTTTTTCATGAGCTCTTCCAATTTTCCATTATCCACTTTGCAAAGACTGAGACCTGTAAATTAAAAATATATTTTAGTTTAAAGCAAAGCGTACATTAAGATAATATATTCTCATGCTCAAAACAACGTCAAATCTTGTACAACATCTTTAACTTATCCTGTTTTCCCATATTCTGTTTTTTATGCATCGAAGTATGTATCTACTTGTAGGTTGTTAAATCAGTGTTCAATTTTTCACTTTTCTAACTTATGTATGTAATGAAATGAAATAATATTAAGAAAATGAAACCGGTTACGTGCCAACTCATAGAGTTCGGCATGAATAATGCAACCTTCAACAATCGTATGAATAGTTTTACTCCTCCGCTTAACTTAAAAAGTTCTAGATGAGTACATGAATCATGTATCTTATCCCGGTGTCCAAGTGAACTTGCTAATGCTAAATACTTATAAATGAAAAAAAAAACTATTTTCAAAAAGAAGAAAATTTCAAAATACAAAAAATGCATGTTGATTTCGGAATGCGGAAAACCTATGAAATCTGAAAAAAAACAAGATTTAATTGAGTAATTAATTTCCTTTCGTGTGTTTGTTCTGATTCTTTTACTGAACTTTTTCTGCCATCTTTTATAAAAACTTACATGATATGTATGCATAGTTTAAAGTACCTTTCGACTTTAGCTTTTATGATAAAATTATTTAGTAGGTAGGTATAATTTAAAAACAGAGTCTACAAATCACAATCTAATCCGAAAAATGACGCAGGATGGAGGAGAACCTCGAACGAACGATGAACTTCTCCATCTTCGCTTATTTTGTCAATTGTAACGGATTACGGGTATTAATATTAAGCAACGCAAAACAAAAATCTACCTCATTTACTAGGATAGCGAACAATTAATTGATATTCAAATTACATAATGTACATTGTATATTTCTCAGGAAGTGAACATGAAAAAAACATAACTGAAACATAAAGTTCCTACTACTCACTATATAAACTATACTGAGCTAGAAATTATATACTAGCTAAGCTAAGATAACTTTTTGAACAGAAAAAAATAAATAAATATTTATTTATATATTTTGAATGCTAGTGAAAATTTGGAAATGATTACGGGTATTAAAAACGAATTTGTCACGTGCATTTACTTTATACAACTCAATAAATATTTATATTATAAAAATGTTATTGATACTCAACAACAACAACCACCTACCTCAAATATAAATAAATAAAAAATAGTTTCGAAAAGAATTTATATTTATATAATATGTATAATTATATAATATGTAGAGTTAGTTTAGTATTTGGTGATTCTGGATATGTAAGTCCAAACTGGTACTTGTGAATAAAAAAAGTTCCTAGTAAACATGTCT
>JAHZNI010002857.1:0-14934 GCA_027744415.1 Seira ritae
TCCAAGCGCGTGTCCTTTGCCCTGCCGGATGATGACGAGGAAGTAGAAGAGGAGAAGGCTGTCGAAACAAAAACATCGCTTCCGAAAGAAGTTGAAGAGGAGGAGGAGGGGGAGGAAGAAGAAGAAGACGTAGTGGAGAAGGAGGAGGATGAAGTGAAGGACGAGGCAGAAGAGGAAGAAGAAGAGGAGGAGGAGGAAGAAGAAAAAGAAACATGTGAGGAGGAATCGCCTCAAAATAAGACTGACAACGATCCAAAGAAATGAGTGGCTTTTTTACGGCAAATCAGAGTTACCGCTACCGCTGCTACTCACTACATTACACTAGTTAACAACGCATTTACAATTGAAACTTTGTGCTTGAGATATTTTTTGTGCCTGAAATACGTATTGATGTTGACTAAATGATTTTCACTAATCAAAACATTATCCTAATTATGGTCCTGAGGTATCATTATGACTTTGGTTGTTCCTGGACAAGGGCAATAGCATTCCTTTTTCCTCTTGTTGAATCGAAAATATTTCCATTCAGCGATGAAAACGATCAAAGCAATAGCACTTCCGAGAGGTATGAACAGGAGAACAACGCACACGCTCGTGAACGTCAGTGGCTTCGTGTCGCTCTCCTCCTTCTGGAGTTCTATCTGGTGATCCAGTACTTCATAAATAAGAACATCCTTCCTCTTTGCACTGCTCCTGTTTCCCTGGAATCTCGACCAAAATTGGACTCCGTCCATCTTCAATTTGTATGTTTCATCCTGGGCAAACTTCAGAAAGAGTCCTGTTTCCGTGACAGCCGAAACGATTTGAGTGAAGGTATCCACTAAAATTGAGTCCTTTGGAAAGGCCAAGGTCATGTAGGATAGGGCTACGTAGTCCTTTGAAAATATGAGTGGGTCCATAGCTTGCGAATCGATCGTGAGGAACTTGGCGATGAGCATGGCTGAAGGAGGATACCATGAGCTGCAGGTCTGCCTGTAGTTGAGAAGGACATTACGAAGGCACTCGATGCGATCAGGTTCGAGCTTGAGACGTCTTGAAATGCTTTGAATTCTAGAATCTGTTGATGATCGGAAATGATCAAGTTCTAGCTCCCCAAATGAGTACAGAGTCGCCAAGTAATCAGGTCGCTCTGCTAGCTGGGCATGTGTCAAGGGTACAATGTCCTCTGGGGGGAACATGAGATTATTGCGGAGAGTGGACTTGTACCCCGTGCCAATGACGAGGGTGCATAGGAGCCAGATCGTAAGGAGTAGTCGTAACTTTACCGGAACGAAAGGCACACCTTGGTCCATGGCAAGAGTAAATGGTACACTTAATCCAAATTCTAGGATTTTTACTGTCGATTCCCCGAGGAAATACAGGCTTCCCAGGAGGACAACTGTGAAGAATATGAAGGTAGCTATCGTGCAGAGCCAGACCCAAGGGGAAAGGGGAAGGAGGAATCCATACCATTTTGGATCCTTCCTCGGATGATTCGTCCAGAAAATTAGTTCTGCTGTGGAGATCCACGAAGTGAAGTCCATCCCATATCCCCAGATATATTCAGGACTGAGGCAGATGGACAAGTCACATTCGCCGTTCATCACGCAACCAACAGTTCCCTTCCACGAGTCATTCTCGAAGGCAGCGTAGGTGTCAAGAAGCTCAACTTCTAAGGTGTAGTTGAACCTCTTCATCGCCTCGACTTGAATGCCATAGATGCTTCCTGTGAACTCGACGCTTCCATCGGAGCGGTTACCTTTCACGTATGCCCAGTGGAATATTTCTGACTGAGCTGATTTCAGATGGCGACCATGGAGCAGACCTCCCATGTCCTTTCTTCTGGGAAGGGACTTCACTGAAGTGTATGAAACCAGTTTGGTCTTATCTTTGGTGTCGTAAATTAAATCGTCTGTCCATATCTTCGTTTTCGTATCATTTTGCTCCTTGTCCAAAACTATAAAATATTTGTCTCGAATTCCTTGAACTTTTGGAACTTCATTGAGCTGTTTGACTAAATTCAAGTTTTCACAGATGAAAATTACTCGGTCATCTCTGCTATTAACACTGTTAAGACTATTTAAATCGACATCCAAGCACCCAGGAATAATAACGAGGTACTTGAACAAGTCAATTTTTCCTGCGGGACTGGATGTGCTCACACGCCTCTCGTCAGGACTAGGAATGAATGGCTTCCTATCCCCGATTAAAACAGCAAATGAATGAATTTCACCCAATGATTTATCTTTATCGGCAAAAGTCATGAATAATATTGATGATTCTATTGAGTTTCCTAAAATACGAACGGTGTAAGGTTGAGGTAATTGCTTCAGGTTATAAATTGTCAAGTCCTTCAAGAGTTCCTCATTGTGATTCCCCAAGAAAAATGAGAAGTCACTAGCTACAAAGGCGAGAATAAAAGTTTCCAAAAATAATAAGACTCGGGCAAAGGAGCATGCTATCATGTTGAAATCCTTCATAATAATGAAAAGAGGGAAGGGGAGTAATAAGACAGTTCAAGTTGTTTTCACACACAAGTGCTTATGAGAAAGTCACAAACCTCTTGTCAAAAATCGATAAGATAGACTGATAGGCTACTTTCTTAGCGTTGATAAAAACCTGCTTCCAAAGTTGATAAAAATAATATAAACATTTTTACAATGCAATTATGTGTAGCATGTCGACCGAGACGATGGCAAAATAGATAAAGTACATCGTTTTTTCACTACCATTTAAGTGATCTATCGGCACTTTAAAAGGGAATAAGAAATGCCCAGATAGAATGATGTCATTTATCCAAGAATGAGTTATTACATTAAGTAGGATAGGATGATATATGACTTTGTTTGAGCAGCAGGCGTGTCACTGAATGGTCATCATTTTTCTGTAATTTCGCTGCTTTCGCTTTATAGCTCACGATTAAGTAAATAAATAATGATCACTATGAGGCGTACGAGTGAGGAGTGAAATATTGAAATTGGAGTATTTTTTTACAAAACAAAAACGCATATTTATATTTCTTGTTTTGTTTTATAAATTAGTCCTTTCTACATAATTATGATTGCAACCTAAAGGTTACAACCTACATATTACATAAATACGATAGAAAAATTGAAGAGAAGGTCATTTACAATTGCATGACGATAAATTATTATTATGTATAAAGGAAATTAACCTCCCTATCAATATACAGATCCACACAGGGGTTTAGAAACCACAAAATGCTGGTTCGAATCCCAGCTTTTCATTAATCTTTTTTACCCGTCCTGGAAACTAATCATGCGTGCATTAAAGGCTTTTGGAGCAAATTACAGGTTTTTAATTACATTCCATTTCCCTTGAACAAACTAAGCCGAATCTATTCATCAGTCACAACTGATATTGACCAATTTTCACTCATTCGCGCATTCGTCGATTCATTCTTTTTCATTAGAAAGAGTATAGCACAAGAAAAAATGCATGCATGAAATTTTCGCATCGCATCAATCGTATCTGTCTGTCTTGCCTGCTGCACGCTGCACAAAGAAATCAACTGCATTTTTTTCTTGTCCATAAAACAGGTGTTTTCACTGGAATTCGGCTTTAGCTTCTATCTGCTGCTTGCTGAACATGGTATGGTGCACCCGAGAACTGAAGAAGCATTTTAACACCCGACACATGTGGTATAATTACATGTTGATGATGATAATGAAGAAACACCTAGATTAAATCATATAGTCATATAGTTAGTTGAAGCCTAATTAATTGTATCACTATCTTATACGCTTACATAATATGTATACAAAATGTAAATTATGGACAAACTTCTTCGGAATTTTAGCCGGCATATCGGATAAAGAAGGCTGTCTTCGAGAATTATATGCGCTAGCTGGGTACAACACAAGTCATGTTTGTTTGTTTATCTCAATCTCGTGATGTCCAAGCCCAGTGTAAAGTTGACTCATATCATATCTCATACGCACTTGCAGTAGCAGTAGCAGCATTTTAATAGACTTTTTGTTTTTGCTCTTTAATTGAAGATGAGGTTTGCAGTTATTGTTATTTTGTCATCCAATAAGACCTACTTAGTTTAGTCAAGCTATACCTTTTACGGCTGCGTATAATGCTAAAGAATAATGAAAACAAAATGTTAAGCCGTTCGTCCCTTCGTCCTTGTGGGAAGTGTCTTTATAAAAGTTGTCAGGGCTTTAATTTTTAAATGACCAGTGATAAATAATATTTGTTCGAATCTAGGAGTCTGAATGTGATAAATAGCTCAATAATATGATGTGATGATCGTCTCGTGTCTTTGTCGTTATTAAACCCAATCCTCTGCTGGAGAAAAGTGATTAAACCGCATGCAAGAAAATGAGATCTAATTTGACAGGGGAGTGTGGGAGTGTAGATTTGCGATTATGGGACCGGCATTTGAATGATTTTGGACAGTGCTTCTTTCATCTATTTATTCAAATACCGGTAAGGGGCCCGAACTTGAAGCTCGAACAACAGCACTAACATAAATAACATTCAACATAAATAATTGTCATTCTTTGTATTTTTACCTTTTTTATTTTTGTCCAGGTCTTTGGAATCCTTGCCGTCGTCTCAGCCTACTACATTGGCAAGCGACGACCTATCTACTCCTTCTTCGGTGCTTGGAACTCCTGCCAATCCGGTCTAATCTACACCCGCTCAGCAATAGTGTCGCTCCTTACAATCCAGAGCCTGACACAGTTAATAATCCACTGTGCCGTCTTCAATCATCATGCCAAGTTCGTGGATATTGCGGTGAGTGTCCGTTAAAATGGCATCGTGGATTCTCCACCTCATCTACATATTCCTTCTGAAAAGAGGAAACTCCTTTAATACAAGAGGTCCTAAGTTGGCCATGTTGGCATGGTTCCTGGCTGCGATTGTCTCCGTTATGGAGTTCCGCTCGAAGTACCTTGGATGGATGGGGACCGACTGGACGCCTATTCATCATTCTTCACTCCATCACTATAGTCATCATCATCATCACAACCACAGTCAATCACATCATTATCATAAGTTGAAAGCGGCGTCAGAAACCTCTTTAAGAGATGCTTTCGATGACATCATGAAGGATCGAATGATTTGGCTGTGGTCCTCCGGATTTGAAGTCCTCCTCCATGGACTGTATTTCCTCACCTTGATTCCTGGGTCAACCCATCTTGAACAAAGACATTACCGTCATAGATCTCAAGTGAATGATATTGTTTACAACGCTTATGAAAGTCAGGAGAATAATTCTTTTGTGGGATTCGATGAAGAAGATGAAAATGAAGGATTGCCACTTGGAGTGGCGAAGGAAAATTCTGGTTTTCTATCCAGACTACTTTTCCACTGGGTGAATCCACTGATAAGAAAGGGCGCTTGTGGTTATCTGACAACGTGTGAGAGTCTTTTTGATCTCCCACATTCCGTATCGACGGAGGTGGTGGCACAGGAATTTCAAAAGCTTACTGTGTCCAAGAGACTGTCACTTTTGAAGACGCTTCATATTTGTTTTGGGGTTGAGTTCTATTCTATTGGATTGCTTAAGTTGACATCGGATGCTGCGGGGTTTTGCGGTCCAATCTTGTTGAACTGTTTGGTGACTTACATTGAGGATACGGGGGATGACTTTTCAAAGCAGTCGCAGTGGAAGGGGTATGCCTATGTAGGGGGAATGTTTGGAGCTGTCTTTATTGGTACGTGTTTGATTTTGCTAAAATGTGTTTTTAAATATTGTTAATTTTTAGTTTTTAGATATTAATAACTTTTCTTTTCCTCCTTTCAGGTGCTTTGTCTAACAGTCACTTCAACATGAAAATGGCCGAAGTAAATCTGAAAATAAGGGCTGCCTTGATAACCACAATCTACAGGAAAACGGTACATTTGCGAAAAATGACACTGGAGAAATTCAGTTCTGGAGAGATTATGATCAGTAAGCTCCTTCAAGAGGAGGATACTGACTATTCCAAAGTGTACTCTCCAGTGCCTCGAAACCTCAAGCGAGACTACGAAATTCTTGTCAGTGATGGAAAGTTTAGTTGGGGCGATGAAAAATCATCGATTGAAAATGTCAAGTTGAGTGTGAAGAAAGGACAGTTTATTGGAGTCATTGGTGAAGTTGGGAGCGGGAAGTCGTCGTTGCTTCTTGCTCTTCTTGGCGAGTTGGAGAAGGAAGAGGGAGATCTCAGCTTTCAAAGTTTCAAGGATGGAGGTGGAGTTGGGCTTGTTCTGCAGGAAGCGTGGATTCAGAGAGGAACAATTCGATCAAATATTTGCTTTGCGCCAAATACTAATTTCACCCGTTATAAGTAAGTTTAACTTATATTCATTCGGCTAAACAAGGTCAAAGGTCTTGATCATTCAGCAATTTTTATCAATATTTTTTTCCTTTCAGGTCGGTCATCGATAGTTGCTGTTTGGCAGACGACTTGGACGCATGGCGTGCTCGTGATGACACTCAAGTTGGCGATTCCGGCGTAACTTTAAGTGGCGGTCAACGTATTAGACTTACTCTCGCTCGTGCCTGTTACCAAAACTACAACGTCTACTTTCTGGATGACGTATTCTCCGCTGTAGATTACAAAGTGGCTCATCACATCTACCACAAGTGTGTGATGGGTCTACTCCGTGATAAAACGAGAATCGTCTGCACTCATCACGTTCGCTTCCTCCAAGATGCGGACTGGATCATAGTCATGGACAATGGAAAGGTTGCATCTCAAGGACATCCCAAAGATATTCTACCAAAATATTTGGATACCTCTTCTGGAGCTCTGTACGAATCCTCCGGTGAACATGAACTTGCGCCCCCCACACAAACCAAAAAATCACTTCTTGTCACGAGCTCCAGCTTTGTCAGCGAAAGAGGCGAGGAGAACGCCAACCAGATGAATGCTTCCAGCCTTTCATTCGAGCTGAAGAATGATGATGATTTCTGGAAGTCGATGGATTTCAATAAGGAGCATCAGGAGGAAGGCAGTATTCGATTGCACGTCTACCACTCTTATTACAAGTCAGTTGGAGGAGCCCTGTGCTGGCTGATAGTCCTGTCTTTGACGGCCATGCAAGCCTCTAGGAATTTAAGTGATCTTTGGCTGGCCCATTGGGTTCATGAGACAAATGCTCCAAATGGAACGAATCCTAATTCATCTGTTCCGATCCCCACATTTGAGACGCCTACAGTTGAGCTTGAATTCAGTTCTGAGGAGGATGAAAATGTTCCTTTGAGGGAATATCAGTTTGAGTATATTTCAAATTTCGTTTCAAGACTTACTCTGTTGAATGGTTTGGATCCCGACGTGAAGTATTATTTTTCCATTCTGATTTTTATTGGAATTGCCAATTCTGTATTTACGCTGGCCAGGGCTTTCCTCTTTGCCTTTGGTGGAATACGAGGAGCCTTGAAGATTCACCGTGCCTTATTGAATTCCGTCCTGAAGGTACCCTTAAGTTAATTAAGAGCTTAATATGCAAAGAAAGCTTATTGATTGCTGAATACCTTTATTTGTTCAAATCTCAGGCAAAAATGTCATTCTTCGATTCCACAAGTATCGGACGCATCATCAACCGATTCTCATCAGACGTCGCTACAATAGACGACTCCTTACCCTTCATTACCAACATCCTCTTTGCTCAAACCTTTGGCCTTATTGGGACATTGTTCGTTACATGCTACGCCTTGCCTTGGATCATTGTCGTGGTGATACCGCTTCTTCTAGTCTGCAACAATATTCAAGAATATTACAGGCATACCGCCCGTCAATTACGGAGGCTTGGAAGTGTTTCCCTTTCTCCGGTCTACGCGCATTTTTCGGAGACACTGAAGGGCTTGGTGACTATCAGAGCAATGAAGGCAGTGCGGCGCTTCGAGGAACTGAATGAAGCATTCCTTGAATCCAGTCAAAAGTGTCAATATTCGACACAAGCCGTGTCGCAATGGCTCGGTTTCCGACTTCAGATGGTAGGTCTTATGGTGATATCCGGCGTGGGGCTTCTGGGAATATTCCAACATCACTATGGAACGGCTGACCCTGGAATCATTGGTCTTGCCATTTCGTACGCTCTCACAGTGACTAATTCCCTTAGCGGATTTGTTACCTTCTTTACTGAAACTGAGAAAGAAATGGTTGCCGTGGAAAGGGCTGTGGAGTACATGGAAGAGATCGAGGAAGAGCAACAGACTGAGACGAAGATAGCCCTCCCGTACCTGTGGCCAGCGCAGGGAGTCCTGCACTTTAGAAATGTCTTTCTGAGATATAGACCTGATCTTCCACATGTTCTGCAAAACATCACTTTTGAGACGAGACCTGCAGAGAAAGTTGGTATTGTTGGGAGGACTGGAAGTGGAAAATCTTCTCTGTTTACTGTACTTTTCCGAATGCTGGACAGTTTCGAGGGAGACATTACCATTGATAATGTCAATATTCGACATGTCTGTCTGAAGGACTTGAGAACGAGACTGTGCATTATACCCCAGGATCCGTTGATCTTCAGTGGGACTCTTAGGGAAAACCTAGATCCCAAAGGAGACTTCGGGGACGATGATCTCCAGAGAGCAGTTGATAAGTGTCAACTGACGGCCTTGGTACAGAGACTGGGAGGTCTGGATGGAGATGTGGGAGAGGGCGGAAGCTTGTTGTCAACCGGTCAAAAGCAATTGGTATGGCATAGCTCGTCCTAACGTTCCAATTAGTAGTTTCATAATTGATGTTTATGAATTGTAGGTGTGCCTTGCTAGAGCCCTCTTGATAAACGCCAAGGTTTTGTGTATTGATGAAGCAACAGCAAATGTAGACCAAGACACGGATAAAATCATCCAGTCCACGTTGAGAACTTCCTTCAGCCAAAGTACAGTATTGACTGTGGCCCACCGTGTCAATACCGTAGTACATTGTGATAGGTAGGGATGATTGACGACTTATTCTTGACATTATCTAACAAATTTTCATTATTCCTAATACACGATTTCTATTATTATGATTTTTTCCAGAGTTTTAGTGATGAGCAATGGTGAAATAGTCGAATTTGATGATCCTGGTGAACTAATGCAAAAACAAGACTCCAAGTTTTATAAATTAGCCCATGGGTTAGCCTAGCCAAAAATTAATACCAGTGCATAATACATTTGAAATGTTCCAGATATTATCAAATAAAAATATTTATTGTTTTATAAATCGTTAATTTTTTATTGCATTTTAATTTCGTAATTTTAATTTGTGAAATAAATACACATTATATACTCTGAGTTTAGTTATAAAGTAAATTATATACACCAATCCTCGTATGTTACACAGATTCATTTCTAAAATAATTGAATACAAATGCTAAAAACTAAAAGTTTACATAATATGTGTCGTGTGCACTATTACTTATATTACTTTGTACATTTTTAATTACTGTTCACCTTCTTTTGAAAATAATGTAAGATTCCAGTCCAGATCAGAATCACAAATTAGATTTCTGTTTAAAGTCAACCACAATTACGTGTTTTTAAAGCGCAGTATAGCCGACTTCATTACCAACTAGTTCAAATTCATTCATTATCTCCTCTCATTCATACCACACACTGCACCATATCTCAGTAGTGCTTCCAATTCCATACCTTACCAGGCGTGGCCACAACTTTTTCGGATCGGGGATAGTTATCATGTCGGTGTCGCGTGTCATGATTTCCAAATCCTCCAAATTTGGCATAGATTTAGCCAATGCCTTCAACTCACTTCTACAAAACTCTTTAGCTCCAGCATACTTTAAATTTACCCAACCTCGGAAGATCAACTTCTCGTAAAAATGTTTGGGTGGCTAGCCTCGATTATTACAACCGACTTCAGTTCAATATTATACAGTTAGAACGAAATTGCACCACATCTCACTGCTTCCAATTCCGTACTTTATCAAGCCAGGCCAAAACGTTTTCAGATCATCTACAGCGATACTCGCGTCTATCATTATTCCTAAATCCTTTAAATTAGTCATAGATTTAGCTAATGCCTTCAACTCGCTTTTACCAAACTGTCTGTGTCCTACATACTTAAATTTCTCCAACTTGGAAAGGTCAACTTTTCGTAAAAATGTTTCAAGCGGAAAGTTCACATCAATATCAGTCAACTCGGCATCTTTGTTCTCATGCAGTTGTACATTTAAATTTTCAATGCTTAATTTCTCCAAGTTTGGGACATGAAGAGAACGAAGCATATGAAATCCCCATGCCAACCCATCAACCAATACTATTTCCTTTAGCTTCGTTAACCGAACCTGATAATCGTTTATCTTTAAATTCAATCCTGACTTCTTTTTTAAAAAGCGATTGCTTGGTGCACGGATGCCCCTTAAGTATTCCAAAGTGTCTTTATGAGCCTCCAGTATAGAGAAAATAAGGGCATCTTCTGTCTTTGCACCCAAGTCCATGTCTAACCGTTCCAGGGGGAACTTGCAATCGATAATGAGCTTTACCAAGTCCTCAGGAAGCTTGGTCACACAAGCGTCGTAATGGCCTATAACACTGAGTTCTTTCAGGTGAAGTAATGAAAAGTTTCCCTCGCTTCTGGCTGCATAGACAGCTCGCAAAATGCTCCTTACTATATTCAAATGAGCTGATTCTGCTGGCTCAATTCTATCGTCATTGATTGGATGTGAATGAAGGAAGGACGAAGCTTGACCAGTATACTTCAGGCTTAAACTTTCCAAATTTGGCAGATTCTTAAAAATTTGTGTCCATGGATAAACGCCTAGAAGACTACGATAAGACCTTTGGTAGCACAGTTGAAATATTTTGATATTACGATGAGGCAACAGTTGTGCATTTTTAATGGATACAAAATCAAAAATGGGCATATGCATAACACGAAGTACCAGATGCCTTAACTCAGGAAGCTCGAAAAAAATCATGTTCATCCAATCTTTCTCCCTGTAGCTATATAAATCCAGATATGTAATTGAATTAGAAAGCTCTTCTATGACCTTGGCTATGACGTTAGACATGGAGCCTTTTCTAAATTCCTCTATGTATGAATTAATTTTGTAGCATTTAAATGGGCGCGTTGTCAGTCTGAAATTATTCTGAGCTATATCATCAGGAGTTATTTTGTTGTCTTTGTCATGTAAATGGATAAGAAGCACAGCTTTCTTTCGCCATATTTCAAATGATGAATCTCTCCATTTTATTGACACCAGTCGGGAATTCTTTAGAGTTTCCACGGTGCAAAATTCGTATATTTGCTTCAGAAACTGTAAAAAAACAATATTGTGGTTATAATTCAATTATAGTTATAAACTAGCGAAATATTATTTTTGTGATAGCATACAATCTCGTTGAGTAGTACTGGATGCGTTGCGACTGTTGCGAGGCTTGCCAATCTCTCCAGTTTTGATTCTGCTTGAGCCGAAGAACAGGGCTGCTCTTGATCTTGATCAGGTCCGCTTCTGGTTTGCACATTTTGTGTGGATGACTTTTCGCAACTATTCACGGGATTCCTTGTCGAGGTAGAGGGGAAAATGGATTCCTGACGTATTGCTTTGGAGGATGTTGCAGTTGTATGCATTGATGGCACTTCTCCCGATGCGCTTTCACAATCTAGTCGACCTCTTTTTGATTTAGTAGATGATCCCGGCATAAGTAAGGAAAGCGTGTGACCCTTAAATTTTGGAGAGGAGAAACTTTCTCAAATAAATGTCTAATTTGGTTATTTTGCACACGTATTTTATAAAGGTTAATTACGTTTCTATTAAAATTGATAAGCTCTCGTTTGATTTCTGCATCATCCTTAACAGCTTTCACAAGTTTCATCACAGCTTGCACTACCTTTAAAGAACCATATATTGCAAAAAATTAAATTATTAAAATTGAGTTCGAGACTGCAAACCAATAATAAATTAATTTGTACTTCGTCGTCTTCCTCCCGTAATATTTCGATTACTCGAGTCTGCAAATATATATAAAATTACTTATTACCACTGGAGTATAACGTATTTACATTTTTTTTGATACAGGACAACAAAGGTTATTTAACTTACGATAAGCTTTTCTTTCTCATCGCCTTTCCTTGTTTTCTCAGTATCATTTCTCTTGTCCATCGTTTTCCAGGGAGCAGGGGGAAGTGAGATAGTATAATTTCAAAAAATCAATTCAATATGTTACAGGAAAATCGCACAAGCATAGAATTAGTACAGTGGGTTGAAACGGCGAATTCTTTTTTTTTAATAATGTCAAGCTCAGATTTACAGCAGATACAACAGTTTTACATGAATGAATCCTGACTCAAGAATAAGACATGCTTACTGCATGATTGAGATTCAGCCGACATGACCGGTTTTGTTTTATGAACCCCTCAGGCTCAAAGCCAAATCGCCTTGAAAACTCCATGCATGCAATCCAATCACATGAATTTTAGCTAATTCAGACATAGATGCATTGCAAAATGGTTTTTAGAATTCGTGACCGTTTTCAAAACAGGTCCTATGGTCCTATCTATGTATAGATAAAAATGTGCCCAAACACATAGAAAGCAGATCCAATATGTGTTAATATTATGTATTTATATTTGATTAGGTATGTTTTAGGGATTGAGCAAAATGTATAATATGATTGGGGTTGGGTTGAGTTGAGAGTTAATCAGTTCATTTTTATTGAGTCAGTGTTGTTCAGAATCAAATTCAATGCCTGAAGTTCCAACTTTATAGGGACTCTGTTTACATAGATGTAGTAGAACATTTAACAAAGTAATGTTTCATGTTTCTCCCTGCATTGCATGCATACTTGCAACTTGCCGTCGACCAAGAGACTGATTCATTGTTGTCATTGTGATTGAAATTCATTTAATCATTCATTAATTCATAGCAAGCAATTTAATCACAGTAATCTCTAACATTGTAGTACTCTAGACAATACCATTATTGCAGTTAATAAATAAGATGCAATTTTTAGTTGTGTATGTAATTATTAAACTTAGTACGTAAACCTCGATTTTACTTGTTGAACACTTTCTTTACTTATGATAATAACTATGGTTGTTTTAGTATACGCCCTTTTCAAAATCAGATCTCGCACCCAACGCAAAATCAATTCCAAAAGGAATACCATCACGCTTCCTGCAAAGCTTTGAACTGCGAGCATGATTACCGTGGTGAAATGACTATCTTTCAGGCTTACATCCTTCACTTCGTTTGAGTCGTCGTCGTCGGATGCGATTTCATGAAAACTTTTTATCCTTGACCGATCTTGTACCCTCTTGACACAAGTCGCCGTAGAGAATTCTTTCTGCCAGAACCTTTCGATTCCACTCTGACTGAAGCCAAGATAGAGTTCATATAACCATTCCACGTTAGGTGGATAAAAGCCCCAAAACATTGGAACGGACTGGACCATCCTCTTACCAAAATGACATTTTCGCTTTATGAGTTTCAGAGACCGCTTTTCCTGTCTTGGTCTTGTTTCGTTAATTTTCCTCTCATTCTCACGCATGATTTTCATGATTTTCTCATAAAGGGCGAAACAATATGTCCATGGACCAAAAGCTGCTGCATTGGAGTCAAACCCAACCTTAGTAAGGAAGTCTCGCTCTGGAAGTATCTGCCGCAGAGGACTGGAGGTAAGCAGGACCTCCAAAAGGTCGTGATCCTTCACTCTCTTCTCTGAAGTCCCTCTCAAGTTCTTGTTATTTTCGGCTATTTCCAACACACTTTTGTAATTGGTCACAGAGTTCTTAGAAAAGAATATGGAATAGTTGTGCATAACCAGATCCTCAAGAATGTTCAGCGTTTTCTCCGGTATCGGCTGAACTAACAGGCTGGTCAATTTTCCACTGTAAAAGTTAGTCAATAAGATGGTTCCCAGGAGCCAAATGACGTAGAGAACGGAATATTTGAGAAAAGTTCTGAAGCTGAAGTAGACAGGATAAGAAATCAAGGCTGAGATCAGTGACCAAGCTATGGAAGTAAATGCATTGAAGTTGCCCATCGTATAAAAACTCATTGCCGTGACTCCAGTTGTGTTCATCCAAATCACTTCTACAAATATCAGGGAAGAAATCACGGCAACGCTTGTGACGACCAATGCCCACACGAATGGGTCGAACGGCTCCAGAAGAGGTGATAGATCGAATATGTTATGGTGACCTTTCACCATGGGCGCACAATAAAGAAAATTTAAGGGTTCTTCCTGGATTACAGTGAACATTGGTCTTTCGTAGTATATACCTCTTTGGAGTGTACTGGACTTGACAGCGTTTGAGTACAGTCTCGGATAAATCATGGGAATCAGGACTTCCTTGTCATAGGGATGCTCCGCTTCCTCATAGAGCACGATAATGCTTAAATTGCGCCATTGCACCAGTTCGGTAAACATCTTTACAATGATTGGCAAGGCCGATTCGAGACCGTAGAAATCTCGCATTCTACGAGACAACGCAAAAGACAACCAATCACTGCGACTTTTAAACATATTTGGAAAGAGAAGGCCGACGAGCTTGGTTTCTTTTCCACTTTCCTCCTCCCCGTAGATTGAGATTGTCCTTGTGATTGGGTTTTCCGGAATCATGATTTGACGTGATATAGCCTCGAATGAGATGTAAAGTCTTAAGAGAACTTTCTCTTTATTAGAATTTGAAGTCGAGAGGCAGTTGAGATACGAGGGAAAATTCCATCTCAGGTAAAATGGACTGCGGAAAAGGATTGCGCATTTTCCATGAGAGCTGTTTTTCTGGCAAGTTTTGTAGAATGAGCGGAGCTTCGTATACGTGACATTTCGAATATTAACTAGTTCAGCGAGTTCTTCCTTCATTCGTAAAGCGGATTCAGAAGAAAGCCAAGTCCTGGTGCAGCTGACAATATCTGCACCCAGAAGGAGTTTTGGGCTATAAGAAGTTGTTTCTTGGGGCGATGTGAAACTTCCAATATTTGATAGTATGAATGTTAGAAATATTACTATTTTTCGACCAAACATGACTTTATCTTGACCTTTTTTCG
>JAHZNI010002858.1:0-19008 GCA_027744415.1 Seira ritae
ACTGGCTGACACAGCGTGGCTGGCTTAGTTATTTGCATGAAATTTGCGTTAGCGTTTCTATAGCAGTAGCTATGAAATAAATAAATTAGGATTTTAGTTAGTTCATAATTTTCGAGAAAATCAACGATGCATTTTCGATATCAAGCTCGTGAAAAACTCGATATCCTTTGCATTCGCTTATCAAATAATCTGACTTTACCAAATCTGCTTGTGGAATTTGTCTACTTGAAAAGATGATTCCGATTGTGATCAAAGATTTTGAGTGGAGTCAGAACGTTGGCTTTGTTTTCATTGTGTTGGAAATCAAAGGTATTCGTACGGCATCGACTGATATTGTATCGTCCCCTAATTATTTGAAGGTGAATAATTAAGTTATTATGTTGAGAAGGAAATGTTGGATCCCAGCAGCATAAATTCTTGCTTGTTTTACGCATCTTTGTCCAGGTTCATTACTCTCCATTCATATTTGAAGCCTTTCTGAGCCATGATGTTGAGGATGCAGAGAGTGAATGTACTATTGATGAAAACTCAGGAAAAGTAACGTTTAGATTGAAAAAGGTC
Source organism: Seira ritae (assembly GCA_027744415.1). NCBI lineage: Eukaryota > Metazoa > Arthropoda > Collembola > Entomobryomorpha > Entomobryidae > Seira > Seira ritae. The sequence goes on from JAHZNI010002858.1 coordinate 562, forward strand.
TTTCCAGGCGAAGTATGGGAAGACCTAGAAAACAAAGGATTAACAAGAGAGGAGAAAATTGAGAAGCGCGCTGAAGCGATTCGGATCACACAAGAGAGGCACGAAAGGGAAAAATCTGATAAAGAAAGTGAGGGATTCTACTTTTTACTATAAGTATTTTTTCTTCAGTATAATATAAAAAATATTTAGTTCAATTAATAATAATTTATCTAAACCAAGTTACCAAATTTTGTTTTCTAATAGAGAAGCGCTTTGAGCGAAAGCAGACAATCGTCCATGACCAAATCAGGGTAGATGCGCAGGAACGAGAGCGAGTCACACAAATAAAAACGCTTGAAGGTGAAAAGGCCTTGACTGAATTCAATGATTGGGCTAAGTCTGGTAAGCCCAGGGCTGTCAACCAGACTGAAACTGTACTTGCAGCAGGGGATTCGGTAAACACTTTAATATACTATGACCTGACCATCAATTGAATTTTAATTGTTCATCTATCTTCTCAGAACTTCTAGAATTCCATTAAACTGTTCTCTTTTAATAAAGGCATATATTAATATATGCGCTCCTGTTTGTCTGAATGAATTTTATAGAATCACGAAAGGCACACAACAAAATCTCCTCCAGCTTCTGAAACATCCGCTTCTAATGCCGTAATTAAAGGAACGAAGGAACAAGTCAAGAACTCAAAAGCCTCTAAGCAAATATTCGATGAGCCCACAGACGCACATACTGTGGGGATTCGGCCAACTGTGAGCATTTCTGTGAGTTTCACCCCACGTATTTTCCCAACCCCTTCCCGGGAGTCCACTCATCTTGACGAGCAAGAGGTAATAACACAAAATTCTACCTCGAAAGTTAAAACCTATAAATTATTTGGTAGGAATTGGAATGCGAATTTGCTAACGAATTTCTTGAGCTGTTCATCATCATGAATAATGCCAAAAGTAATGCTTTTTGAGAGTTTATTATGCATGCATTTATTTTCTTCCTCTTATTCATGCCTGTCTTTCTCTTCTCATCTCTGCAAATTTAATCACATAATATTGGGCTTTCAAGGGGATCCCTAACTGTACAAGGAGCGATAGCCTAGAGTCAGTCAAAACATTTATCACGAATTTTTAGATTAAAAATAATACGTTTTTCTCGATGAAAGATGATTTCCGACAAACCTTTCCCTTACCAAAAAATGAACAAAAAGAATAGCTCTACTTTTCCATGAGATAAAAATAGGGTTTGAAAGTATGGAGTGTAGTATCGGTAATAGTGCGTTCCACACTTTCAGACATGATATACTCCTTTAAAGGAAGAAAGCTATATATTAGTGCAAAAACTGGAAGCAAAAATCTATTGCTTGAAAAATGTTGGGTAATATCGCACGCTCTCCCGTTCCGCTGACAAGAAGAAAAGCGAATGGGTGTTTCCACACTCACGCAAAGAAAAATGGCTTTCACTTTAACTTTCACTGGTTCCGTATGCAAAAAGACGACGAGGGTGCTAAGTTAAAAAGAAGTGGGAGGTTCTCAACACAATTTTGAGTTACGAGAAAAATAAATGGGATAAATTTTGGTTAAAATGTTTCGTATCGTCAGCAGCATCATCATTGTCATTATCGCCATAAAAGGGATACAGCAACGAACGCCAAGCTACATTCAGAAATCTGTTTTTAGGCTAGACAATAACACAAACAGCCCCGCAACTGACTGAGAGGTTAGGCAAATTACATAAGCAGCAGCTTAATATTGTGAAGCAAGACAAGACAATATTTGTAGTAACACCACCAGTGAAAGCAGAGGCAAAATAACTAAACGTGTTGTAAATGAATGTATGGGGCTAAGGCGAGGGAAACGGATGTAAGGTGGGCTCTCTTCAGTTCAACTTAATATATGCATACGCCACCACGCATTTCGTGTGCCCATCCTTATTCCCTGATGTCTTGGAGTTGACATGAGGCATATTACTTTACGGTTACACTCTCATGATGATATGATACGCGTAAATAATAGTACCAATAGCAATCTTGTAATATTACCGGGAGTAGAAAAGACGGAGAAGAAAGGACGACTAGCTTCCTTCCTTATCCTTACTCCTTACTGCTGCTGCTCCTTCTTGATCATGTAGCAGCTACGTGTAAACACGTAGATAATATGCCACCGGAGAGGTATTATTCCTCATTGGTAAAATGGTATATCTATTATTCGTGCCATCACAGGTTGTATTTTACTTATCCGCTTTCTTCTTTTGCGTTGATAAAAACACGCTCTTTGCACCTTTCTTTCTTTCCAGCGCTCTGTTGATAGTGTAGTATCAGTATCTAAGTATGGGTTGATGTGTTTCAGTGTCATCCTTTTTCCTCACCTTTCTAGTTTAGTGAATACGAATGAATACGTAGCACTAAAGACGCACGTGGGTGGTTCATATTGGCCTATTATATGACAGCTTTGCACTGCTTAAGAAGAAGTATGAAATTCTTATTTTCGATTAGGTAGCTTTGATATGTATTTTCCGATTGAAGCAAAGAAACCCAATAATGATTGACAAAGTTAAATATTATTTTTCTCGTTGACACTTCAAAAATTAACGTAAAACGCCTGAGTTAGCAACTCCTATTCCGTTACTGTTACTCTCTGCGTGTTTTCCAAAATCAGCAAAAATCGATGCTTCTCTATTGGTATAAAAACGAAGGTTCCAAAAGCTCTTCAAAGCCGGTAGCGTCTAATTGAAAAGAATTCTGTATGTCTACCTTGGAGCTAGTAAGATCAGAAATTAAATCCCCGTGAATGAATATGAGGAATAGATTGTCAACTAAGAAGTTCAGCACATCCTCGAAAAAGCTACTCGCAAAAGTTGGAAGGAACTTAACTTCATAGAATCGTTTCTTCACGAGTGGGGTACAAAGAGACATGTTTGTTTTAGTTTCACTGTCCTTCCACATAAGACATTTACAAGATAGGATTTTAGAAACTATAATAAGTATCTAGTACTTCGTGGGTTTGCTAAACAAAAAAAAATTGGGAGTTATGTCAAAGTTGCTGACGCATCCATACTGCGGAACTAGGAACCAGACTACCAGACAGACGAACTTTTAGCTCAGCAAATCGGCTATGGCCAAAAAGCTTCCAGTTTTCTTTCAGGGAAGTAAAAACCGCTATAAACTACATGAATCTATAGGATTTACATTCATCAAACTGTTACGAAATTTTATGTCATTCGAGTACTTAAGCCCAAGAGTCACAGAATCCCATAATATACCTTCTTTCAAGTTGAATTTTGACGAACGCAAAAAGTTGAATTGATGATCAAAAATTAAATAGGTAATCTTATGTTGATGTTATGAACAAATATTGATCTCTAGCTTCCTTTGCTTTTTTCATTTCATTTCGCTGATAACAAGATTAAGGCTCCTATTTTATTATAACGAATGATTTAAATAATGGATTTATAGTATGCGTGCTCTTACGACTTGGTGCACTAACGCCTTCCTCCTCTTCTCTAATAGAGACGTCTAACTGGATGTGAAATTTTTAAGTACTCTTCACGCAGCGTTACTGCTTTTACATGGGAAAATTTTTTCCGAGAGGATTGAGATTTTTTCAAGAGGAGCAGAGAAGTATTCTTTTCCCAATGCTTTAGTACTTTCTCCTCCATCATCCAAGTCTGCTTCCAACCCCTCACAAATCCTCACTTACAGACAAGCAACGAGGACTGACAGGGCAAATCTTAGACGTGACGTATATTCAAAGTTGACAAGAAGAATGAGAGTGATATTGAATGGGTTTTATTGCTTGAATAAAAAACAGGATGTTGAAAAGCGAACGAAAAAATATTACTCCAATCCTTTCAAAATTTTCGGTTCATGCAATTTTTGGCGCAGATTGTAGTTGTAGAAAGAAATGTAACAAGCGTATAATTTATAGATGGAATTTTTACATTTGGAGTATTCTTTTTATTGCTTGCCTAACAATATTCTACTTTTTTCGCTTATAATTATGCCCCCACCATGCAGTTAAGGAAAAACTAGTTTTAATTTCACTACGAGCGTTTTGTAAAGATGGCAGTACCTAATTCGCAAAACTAATTTTAGAACTTGAATGGACACCTTAAAATGTCTCACTTCATATATGTATGATATTTGCGCACGGCAAATGCACGAAATTTTCTGAACGAAAATCAGACAAAACCAACGAAGATTACTTAAATGACAAATGAGGTTTTCAAAAGTAAACCCTTGCTATGAATGAGTTTGTGGAGCTAGTTCTTGGAGTTCATGTGGGGTTTCGTTGTATTTGCAAGCATTTATGCATGTTGGCAACAAAGGACATTGTTGATTTATGCATAGCATGCTGAGTAAATGGCGTGTTTGAACGCATTAAGTTTTAATGCGCCAGCCAGTGCTAAGCCTGAATAGATTTCTTGAATTAATTGAATTTTTAACAATTTTTCATCTCTCTACTTCCAGTGGTTGAAAAAGCAAACGGAAGCAAGAAGATTAAGTGGATTCGTGGATGAAGACTTGCGTCCCGAAGAGCGAAATCCTCAGTGGCTACTTGACAAAGGACTGTAAGTACTTTTTAAACAATTTATGAAAAAATGTAGATGTTTCTTCCAAGCGAATTCGATGGCAAAATTGTTTTTAAAAAATTACTTTTGGGCCAGAACTGCTCCGCTCCTGGTTCCCCATCTTACCTGTTTACATAGCACATTTGTTTTAGTTTTGCGAAACTTAAGGTGAAATTGATGACATTTCGGGTAGTAATAGTAGTGGTGGCAGTGTTGCAGGACATTTTTAAGAACAGTTTGTCTAAAAAGTTTTTCTTTCAACCCCGCTGTGGCAAAAAATTCTTCCTTCCACAATTTCCGCTATTACATTATTACTTACATTATTATTACTATATGTACATGTGCAGTCCGCTTTCACTACTTTTCGTGGTTGGCTGAGGTAGTTGAAAGTGAAGCGAAAAAGTTTCGAAAGAATTTTGAGAAAGGAAGTGTTCTTAGCTAAGAACCATCTGCTACTTACTTTGCGAAGGCAGGTAGAAGATATATGTTTGAGGTTGTTTAAAACTATCTGTCATGCAAGAAGTACGAGGGTGCATGGAGGGGAAAAGATGCTCCAAGAAATATTTGGATTCCTTTGAACAATTTTTTTAAAACGTCACAGAGAAGGGTCGTCTGCATGAAGTCTCGCAATTTTCAATATTATGCTCGTTTAATTAAAATACTTTAAAGTGCATCGTCGTTGTCAAAAAAAGATTAGAACTTTCTCTCACTTTTCCCTTCATTGAAAAAGTAAAACATATTTCATCCTAGAGATTGGCCTAATCAATCTAAAGCGCTGTCATTACATTAAACGAATTCATTTATTTGGCTCAGAGCCTCTCTACAAAATATAATTTCCTTCGCACTTTGAGAACTTAAAGAGGGGAAATAAACGTCTTACTTGGCTGAATAATTATTTTTGTTCATGCAGCAATCCTTTCTCCATTCCCATCCTTTTATTGTGATCAAATTGTATTGGAACCGAGGAGTATACCTACGTTAGCGTTCAAGATAAGAGTAGCAAGTTCAAAGTTACACGGGATGGGAGAGCTGAATAATAAAATTAGGGGAAACTTGCCGTTGGGAAATGGAGGCTCTGGAGAGCGACAGACATGCTGAATCTAAGAAATTTCTTACGAAAAACGGCCTCGTACAATATGTATAGACTATGGATGTTCTTCTCTTTTAGTACTTCTGGGGCAATAGGTTTTGAGCTCAGACACATATCTCCCCAACTATTTATTTTCTGTTAGAGGAGCTGTAGATAGAGAACGTAACTATTCTTTAGAAACTAACAAGTTTACCCACGAGCGAATTTTTTATTATTTGTGCAAATACGTATTCATTAAATTCATGATGAAAGCATCCACAAATAAGAAAAATGAGTATGTATGTAGTACATTGAACATGGGATAGGAGGGTAAGGAAACGGGCTCTTTTCTAGTAAACCGTGGTAGTTTCTCCTGTGTAGTGGGACCAGATAGAAAAAAATCTAACTGGATAATTGCATTCTTCATGCCCTAATAAATTTATTACAGCAACCAAAACTTTTTTGTCTTTATTATTATTCTTAGAAGAAAGCCTTAAGAGTAAACGTGCCGTTTTTTTCATTTTCTTTGAAAGAAGAAGGAAAACAACAACTTTTGTGTATGTAGTGCTTAAGAAACCTTGCGAATTCCCTGGGATCAGTCAATTCATTTCTTTGTTACAGTAAAGTTTTCGATTTGAAGACATCCGCGAGGTCATTATTAAGGAGCACCATGTATTTTGCGTGGTAGTCATTCCGCATGTAATGTATATAAAGCCTAAAATGCCATCTTACCTACTACAAGCAGCAATAAAAATGTAGGAATTTTGTAGAACACGAATCAGTGTCATCATCAGCATGCGATGATGTTCTCATGAATGAGGAAATTGAAATAAATTGCAGTTATAAATACTGAAAGCTCCTTTCACCTCTTCGTTTTCTTGCAAGTATGGGAGGAAAAATTGGCAAGAATTATATTGGGAATGAGATAAAAGTAATTTTTCCATTTTAATTTAGCGTCTATAATGTTTACAGAAGTAGAACTCGCAGAGCATGTAACCCAACCTTTGAAATAAGGCAATTTTCTCCATTTCCATGAACTATCGTTTCCTGACGAATTTTAGGAACTGTTTAGCAAAATATATAATGCGTCCATTTTAAAACTTACTTCTCCTTTTCATGAAAACTTTTTATCTTTAGGACGAAATGCGGTGTCATCTAATCCAGAACCTTAAGAAAAATTTGACCAAGAAACGCTATTTCAAATGCGATGGTAAACGCTCGTTCCATTAAATTTCTTTTTGTAAAATGGCTTCCAAAATACATATTGTTATAAGTTATAATAGAAAAACAAGAAGGGAATGGAGGTCCAAGCGCAAGCGATATGAAAGTTGAAAACAAGCATGTGGGAAAAGCTTTTTCTGGGAAATAAAAGCGCTCTCAGACTTATGAAAATGCCGACAATCAAAGCAATTTTTACATATGAAAATAAATGCGTTTTTTAGCTTCAGGGAGAAACTTTCATTTTCTAGAAAAGAAATTCACTTTTGGGAAGGTAAACACAAGGTGTATATTTTTTATCATTACTTTGGAACAATAATATTGCTTCCTAAAAGATGCTATGCTATATATCATAAAGGCTCGACTCTAGTAAAGCAATGGAACATATGGATTCGACGAAACGAAACTGGTGTGTGTGGTGATTCTTTCCCCACTGCTTTTATGATTTTCTCGACGATGTGTAATGAAAGTTTGAGCATGTATTTGCAGTCAATAAAAATCGCACCATCTACAACTCATGCTGTGCGTGGAGCGTTGCTTTACTTGTATGCATGCATGCAACATTTTTTGGTATGTAGAAGGTTGCAGAAAATCCTTGAAGAATACTACGGTTGTCCAAAATACTGAAAGTATAATCTCAAACGACTTGTTCAAGTCTACCTCTACTTTTATGCATATTAACTATGCTGTTATGTGGTTACCTCCAACGTGATTTAGACAAGAATACCCGTATTTTTCTGGTTACAGGTCATTAATGAGAACAGAGAGCTACCTGGGTGCTATCAGTGCCTTCTCTCTGGGGATCCGACTAGCTCCAAAAATGCCGGAACTTTTTGTGGAACGAGCTGGAGCTCACCTGGCCATCAAAAACTATAATAGGACTGTGGCAGATTGTACCCAGGTAAAACATAAATATGCATTGAGAAGAAGAAGGAGAACAGCACAAAAACTGCTAGATTTTCTCCGTAGGTAATTTTTACGATGACCTTTTCATATTTTATGGGGGTAAATTACTTCCTACGCACACTTTACTAAACCTTCATGTCTTCATGTGCATTTTAAAGTTTTCGCGGAATTCTATAGGTAAACGAATACCTTTCTACAGAAGGTACAAAGGAGCACCTTGCATACCATGCTACCACCACCTCCCATATTAATATTTGTTTCTCAAAATTACTTTTCAACTGTAATTATAGCACCATTTCGTCTTGTTCCATTGAAAAATAGTTTGTGTGCACGTTTAAATACTTTCACCATTTCAAGTTTTATAATTACCTGGTCTGGCCTGGCTCCTCCTGTTCCAAAGTTCCAAAGAGAATGCAAAACTTTCACTGGAATGTGGATGGGACAGTAGAGGCTCGTGCAGACAGAGAGAGTAAATTCTGAAAATTATTTTCCGTCAGACGCTGAGCCAAAATTTTTCAACAAAACTTTCTTATCTGGCACCTGCCCTTCAATTTAGTAATTTCCCTTCCTAGTTATGGTGGTGGTGGTGGTGGAAGGCTCCTTTAAAGTTCATTCATTAGATATTATCTTTGCGCGGAGTAATTAAAGCCACTATATTTATACAGCCACCATATTTTTTCTTTCATGGAATATAATAATATCTAAAAGCATCTCGTTTTCCATTACGTTGTATAGTATCTTTAGTCTTTGCGATGTGACGGTAATTGTTTGGATGCCTTTGAAAAACTATAAGCATTGTCTCTTTGTAATAATAATAGTAATCTGAGTGAGTATTTCTTTTGTCCTCTTTGGTAGGCTTTGGAGATGCTCACGCCAAAAGTACAAGGAAACTTGGAGGATCGATTAAAATGTCACGTTTGTCGAGGCAAAGCATTCCGCGAGCTAGAGATGTGGGAAGAAGCTCTCGCTGATTACAAGGAAGCAATCCTTCTCAAACCGGAGAATAATGAAGAGCTCACTTCGGCTCGAGATGAAATCCAAATCGCTCTACAAACTGCTCAGGAGAAAAACGAAGAAGGGGAAAAGAATGAGAGGGCAAAACGAAACGCTAATACCTCAACTTCTTCCCATACTACCTCTTCACGTGGCATTGGTGATTGCTCTTCAGGAGAAGATTAATAATAATCTCCCACGAGCCAACAGACCAACCAACATAAACAAACATGATTTCTTCGGTTTGATCGGCAATAGAAAGAAAGTGGCGCAAGTACAATTATTCCGTCCTCGTATTACATAATATTATGTTTATATATTACTACCCAATTTTTGTATAGCTTTAAGAATAATATGAGCATTTTTATTATAACCTTTTCCAATTCTTTACAATTATTACAAATGAATCTTAAAATGAAAAGTTTCTTAAATCAGATATTTACAAAGACTTGTAATCAAAATCATGCAGGAATTTTTATCTAAAAAGTTCGTAACCACTCGCTCCCTCCATCCCTCCGCTTTTCAACATTCGAATTTCAACGAAGTTAAGTAGTAACAATTGCTAAAAAAAAGTATTCACCTTTGCAAACACTCAAAAAATTTCTGAAGGAAAGTTTCGAGGGAAAAGTTTCCTTTCCACTTCACAAGATACAAATCCACTTACGCACATCGTACTTGAAGCATGAAGCCAATTGTCCAACATGTATTAAATATATTGACATCTGTAAGTACCCTACAAAGTTCTTATACAAGAGAATCTAAAGCAGCTTTTCTTCGGGCTCCTTGAGAAAACTTCTGAAGAAAGCTCTACCATAGTAGGTCTTATACTTACAATACTGGTCCTTTTTAATACTTACACTCCAATCGGAGATTCGAAATTACATCACTTAACGAAGGTATACTTACTACATACGCTGCACCAAGCCGATGTCCTTGCCTTTTCATAACAAATGACAATGCCTTTATGATTTTCAAGTGATCATCTTATTTACAAAAAGAGAAAGAATCACTTTTACAAGTGGTTTTGGCAAAACAAAAAGTAACAATGTAACATGTTTTCAGAAAATAAGTGCAGAAACGACTCTCACTTACATAGCTCGAACAAAAATATTTTTTTATTGCCGAGCGCATTCCACGTACGAGTGTTTAGAAATGATCCTCTTCATCATCCACTGGAACTTTCAAACATTTTTTGTGCTCCGCACTCAATGAGATGCCATCAACACCCGTTTTACTTTTCCTCCTTTGATGACTTATTTCTTCGAAAGTTGGTGCTGATGTCGGGACAGTTGTAGCAACAGTTTTGTTGGACGCAGCGCCACTACTTTTCTTCACTTCATCTGAAGAAGTTTTCCTTTTACCGGGACAACAGCTTCCAATTGAGCAGTCTACTTGGAAATGTTCCGCATCGGCAAGCGTTTGCGGAAGCGAGCGCCCCAGAGTCTCCGGAAGTCCAAGGCCTGCCATTCCTCCGAGAACCATTAGTGCTCCTAAAGTCAGGAGCGGAAGATATAAATATTCCTGGCCCTGCAGATAAACGTAATGAAGGAGAAAGGAAAATTATTTTCGGAATATAATACCACCGTTGTAATCAATACGCCATAGCTTCAAGGTTCAGTGCATCGTTCGGCTAATGAAGGAAGCGGTATCAATATCTTTCGAGAGGACCAATACTAATGAGCATCTATGTAATGCATGTACATAAGGTGCATCGTTAACGTGAACTGCAACAAGAAGTTAGAAAGGCGAAATGACAAAGTTCATCGAACGAGATATAATTTCATCATCTTTTGTTTTTGTTTCTGCTTGGAGCAAAACTTGACACAAAATCTTCCCCTCTCTTGAAGCATACAGTATTTTTTTGTTTTAGCTAGTCTAATACTGATGGAACAAAACAACGTTTCATTTGTCCTAACTCAAACTTCGTCATCACAAAACTCATCTTTCATTTTATTTGGAAGGCTTATAATTGAAAGGAAAATCCAATTAAAAGATCCACATCCTTTTCCAGTTATTTTTTCGCATTGCTTGCTTCACTTCATCCTTCTGTCTCCTCTAGTCGTTTTTATAACAATAGGACAAGAAGTTTAGTTTGCATAACTTTTAACGAAACGAAACTTAACAACTCTAACAATAAGAACAACATTTTCTAGTAACTTTCCACTATTTTTTCTCTCTATTTCATCATGCATGCATCAGTCAGTCTGAAATGCATGCAGTTTAGGATATCTCATGCCGCTGATGTGATATACGATAAAATTTACGACTTGTAAGGATCGCGAGCAAGCAACTCATCCATCAAACTTCAGACATCACTCTCGCTCGCCTTTAAATTGGAAAACATTGGAATAAAGGCAGACAATACAACGGACTACGGCTATTGTACAATGCATGTATTGCTGGTGAAAAGACTTCGCTGAAATGCAAACGCTTCGCAACAGTTTAATTATCTTTTGTGATCGTCTGCGTCCTTTTCATTAGAAAAAGTTGGAACACAAAAAAAAACTTCAAGAGATCATTTAGTTTGTTGAATGCTGGCACAAAGGGCTTCCACTCTCGAAGTGGAATATTATAGTGTTGCCTAATCCCTTCGTTTTTTTAAATTTTATTTTATTTTCCAAAGTGTCACTGTCTAACACTGCTGGCATTCATCTTTTTCTCATGAGCCTTAAAACTGAATAAAGGAGACATGATGAAAGACCTAAGTACATACCTACATATACATACCTATATGTACATATGCATAAAGGATCTGAAGGAAAACTAGCGGAAGGATCATCAAGCCTGTGTTTCGTGTAGTAAATGGTAAATCAACAAAATAAATATTCTTGTCGACCAAAGTTGAAACTCATAATCAAAATCTTTAAAACTTCTATCTAGAGCAAAATTCATTAATTAGTATCTTATATCAAAATACATATAGTATTCAAAACATTAGACAACCATGCCATGTCTATACATATATCTTTCCTCTCATTTCATTTTTGTCCATGTTTCCTTATGTGTGATGTTTCCCTGTTCTACTCTTGTTTTCATTATTGCGCAAGAGGAACTAAAGCAAGGGAAAGCAATATCTGAAAACTACGAAGCAAGCATAAATGATGTATGTATAACAGCAAGTAAATTGACCTAGTATAGTGGAATGATGAGGGGATAATTATATATACCTACTACATAGCCTTACTGTATTATGCAAATAAATACAGCGGAACACAGAATCTTTAATTACTGACTTATCTAATCCATTAGTGAAATTCACGATAGATCCAATTACCGTATAATTAACGAGGGGAACCAAAGCTGGGCCGATCATTCCTATGACATTGCTGAAGCTGATGCCAACACCGCGAACGACCGTAGGGTAGATTTCCAGAGCAATTTGCTGGATCGCAACGAATCCCGCTGAGATGCCAAACTTTCCAATGCAGTAGAGAGTGAGAGTCAGCCAACCATCTTGCAGTCATTTTCAAAGAGATAATATCATCACTTCATATACATATAGACAATAGACTAGAACTTTCTCAAGATTTCTGCATGAAATGCGCCGTCAGAACCCCTCATGCTTGGTTGGCTTATGTGCAGCAGCTTAATTAATGCCGTGAATGAAAAATTATCATCACGACATGATCATCATTGTCAAGGCTAAATTTTAGTCTATGGTGAACATACTTACATTGTGTTATGAGTATCGTGCAGATACAAGCTACTCCGCCAAGGACTAAAGAGCTGAACAAAGTCCAACGACGACCCCACGTGTCCAGCAAAGGGAAGAGGAAAAAGTACTAGAAAGTGAGGAGAGTTAGAAAGCTTGAGACGAGAACTCTTTTAGATACATGATGCTTCATATAATATGCTTCTTACAGTGGGCAGCTCAGCCAACCCAGCAAGGAAGAAATTGAGATACTCATCCCCTCCAAGTGCTGGAGCATAATAGCTCAGACCCACATAGACTCCCATTGTAGTAAACCTTAATAAAAGATTCTAAGTAATTTAAATTCTCGCTAGCAGTCAAATGTTTTACTTATTCAAATCGATCGCATTTTGTAATATTAACGAAATAATATGAAATTCAATTTGAAACGATATGTGCTAATTATAAGGGGGATAGTATGTAGGTAACAATATATCATAATACAATACACTGTTGTATTGCATCATAACTATAAGCTTGTGTGAACTAACTATATAGTTAGTTTTGCCTTTTCAAACTTCCAAGTTCCAAGGAAGTCACGAGCGACTTCACAATTTGATTTTCCAGGAAATTGTATGCATAAGTTATCATCATGCATCCATTTCCGCCAGACTTTCCAAAACTCACCTCGTCCCTATAGTTCATCTTTACTAGAATTCCGGATCTGTGTAGTAAGCTCCGTTTCTTCTCTTCACTTCTCAATAACATCAGCAAATAGTAATTATAAAGTGAGCTGTGAATGTGAATGTACTTATATACAGAATTTCTAAATCATTCGCAATGGAAATTCCTTGCTCAACGATAACTTAGTCAGCCATAAATTAATTATTGAATGTACACATATAAGCTTCATTTTCACCCTAATTATACCATCTACATTACTAGCAGACTTTCATCATGGTTTCGTAAAGGAATCTAAAAGGATGTCATGCATGTAGAGAATTGGGCACGACTGAGAGTTCATAAAGTCGTTTGTAAATAACAAATTTCATTTTCGGAAAGACATTTGAACTCAACTTTGTTTGGGATCGTATCATCAATACTGTTTGTGTCATTAGAAATTCATGCTGGGGAAGCCGTCCCTTGTTTTTAGTGTTCAGAGAAGTTCCAACATTTGATCCCTGGAATTATGTTCTCTCAGGCCCTTTTTTACTCTAAAAGGAAACGTCTTTAACGACCTACAGTCTCAACAGTTTTTGAAATTTTAGTTAAAGCACTAATTATTATTATACTACTTGCGGTTTCTGATCTTTAAAAAAGTTACTATCAGAAATATTACACATTTGTACATACATACTATGTACATAGGTAATATGGTTTTTTATTGCTAATATTACAAACACTTCATAGTGGTCTCACTAGATCAATACTTTCCCAGCTTGTAAGCCTCACCAACAGAAATCATTTTGTTTCTTTGAAAATAAGCGTAATACATAAATCAAAAGTGCGCTTATGATTGGGAATAAACTAAAGATTATGTTCCAGGAACCCAAGTATATTATTAATATTATGTACGTCTGAGCTCTTCCGTGGGCCCGCAAGTAATTAACTAGCCTAAATCAAACATTGCTGGTACCCGAAAAAGTATATATGTAGGTACTACACCTTTATGCCTGAGTTAGGTAAGCACATTGGGACATGCTAGAGTGAGAAGCATTCATCATCACTTTTTGAAGGTAAAAGGGAGAGTTAGGAAAAGCTCACCAAATGAATGTGATGATGATGGTGTTTCGTCGAAGCGCTTTTCCCCGTAGTAAATCCATAATCCCATACCTGTGATCCTTGCCTGGTCTGGCGAACGAAGTCTCCTCCATTTGTTCAGAGGCAACTTTCTCCGCAAATTTCGTCTGGGCATATAATCAACAAAAGTAAGTATAAAGTCGGGTTAATGAAACTGAGTGAGTTTGATGAGGATCTGGCATGGTAGGAAAGAACATAAAGGTGAAAATAAAGCAATAAAGTAAGAGATACTATGCCTATAAAAGTAGGCATTATGATGCCAAATGAAACGAAAAAGAATTCTTCATAAAGACATAAAATATGGACATGCATGCAAGTTACATGTTTTAGCTCTCATTAGTCATAATAAATTATCCGAATTTTAACGATGAAATTCTTGGTTCGAGCATAATAACGCATCATACCTACATAACGAGAATGCTTTCTCCAGTTTTTTACCAATTTTTTTCTATTTAAGAAACGACTAGAACTAAAAGCAATGGGTAGGGTAAGGACGCAAGGATATAGGACCTACTAAGAACGTATTTAGTATTCACCATGATTCTTATTTAATCAAATTTCACCTCACCTACTTTACTCCTTGAAAAGACGTCTCATTAAGTCTTTAAAGAAAACGGTAATTTGGGATACATCACACGTACGAAACTCATTTCAATGTTTTCTTCATACTTTCACCTCCTCACATCCCCGTCGCCCTTTTTTCTTATCCTGTCTAGTTTATAGACTTTCATAATATTGTCAGAAACGTTGTCTTACAAAAGGATGGAAAGTTTTAAAAATTCTTTTCAGCAATTACCTGAGCCTTCAGGCATGAGCTGATTTGTAATTATCAGATATGCTTGTCTGCTCTCTTCTCTTTTCACTCAAGTGAACAAAGTTAAGGCTTAACCCAATAAGAACAGAAATAATTTTGGCTTTGTAGATTGTATACCTGGAATTTTTACGAGTGGCAAAATTAAATAAACTAGAATGGGGCGAGAATTTTCCCCCTGATTGTTCTAATCTTGTGAAATATTTAAGTTCCTGAAAAAATTGCCAGTACCGTGCGTAACAATTTCTCAATGTCGAGTAGCATTCTCAGAACTTCCTTCAATTTCCTGTTTGCTCCTTCAATACAATGAAGCGCTATGACTTTCTCATACTCTGATAGACTTTTGACTCAACTTTCTCCTTCAATTCCAATAAGCTTCATTACACCATTAAGCCTAGCTTTTTTCCAAGTCATACTACAGTAATAAAGCTCGAAAGTAACAAGTTAGCATGAGTCTGTTTCGCCATTACACATTTTTTATTTCCTACTTCATTCATTGGAAACGCTATCTTCATCCGAACATCAAATTCCAGAGGAAAGTAAGGAACACTAAAAGAGCAAAAGACTACTAGTACATACCAACTTCTTTTGATATGAGACGAAGTAGTGGGAGTAAAGCTCAGCTGTATCATTCTGCCCATTACCACATCCTTTACTTATGGGATTTTACAAGGTTCTCATGTGAATCTCATGGAAAAGGCGATCAAAACTCAAGATAGGTGTAGATTCTTACCTCTCCTCTTCCTCTCATTTATCCCTGTTCAAGTCACTAGCTTTCATTCTTTTTCTCTCCATGAATGCTGATAAAAAGAGATACAGCACAGCAAAGGGTAATAGAGACGCACAGAAAATGATGATACAGTATTGATTTTGTACTTACAACCTACTTAATGCGGCAATAACGAATCTAACATTCGTGTGAGAAAAGTTTCTCTGGATCAGATACCTGAAATGATAGCAAGTCCAGGAAAATGTGAATAATGAATTCAAAATAAAATTATCTAACTGTATGGGGTACAATTTAAGAGTTTAACGCGATATGATCAGCATTAAGAAGATCATTACGATAAAACGGAATTTCCTTCCACGAATCATAAACCTATCACTTATAGTAAGAAGCGGTAATGCTATTTTAGCGAAGGGGAAAGCGCAAATGAGCAAAAATAGAAAAAGAAAGAAAAAGAAGAGTGAAAGAAATGAATGAGATTGTAGAATGATAATATTACGTGCTTTAAAAGCTAACTAAGACGAGGAAGAGGAAACCACCTAACCTGAAGAACTCTGTTGTAATCGGGAGGTAGCGTTCGTCCATTCATGTGAGCCATTTGCCGCAAAATTCTTTCCGCCTTCTCTAATTTCCCATGGGCAAATAACCACCGAGGAGATTCCGGAAGAATCCTTGAAAGTGAGAGGGGAAAAATCGAAAAGTGAAAAGGGGAAATGATACTATAAGTATTTTTATTAGTGATCATTTTTTTACAAAGAGAGCAAAAAGTCTAATTTCAGTGTCTGGGAAAATAAAAGCTTTACAATCCTTAGGCAAAGTGAATGTATGCATGTACTTATGTGTGGGTATTATCACTTTTTTCCTAGCGGGATTATAGCCATTTAAGCTGAGAAAGCAAAATAAAGGCCGATGAAAATGAAAGGAGAATGAACTTTCCCTCTTTATTTCATTTTCATTGGCAAAAAAATCAGTGGAAACGTTGTAGGCCAATAAATGGTAAAGAAGGGTATGAATGAACTGCAAAAAATATATATTATAACATAGGACTTACCACCAATAAGAGAAGAATAAAAGAAATGGAAGAGTTGTTGCAAACGCCAAATCTCTCCAGTCACGAAATATATAGGCCACGACAGCCAACGTCATTAAAATCAAAGAGTATGCAATATTCAGCAATAACGTGCACAACGTTCGCCTGTCAGGTCCAACTAGTTCACAAGCTGTAGACATACATATTTTATGTATAAAAGAGTGGAAAGGGAAAAAAGTTGTAATGCTACAGGAAATATGGAGTCTGTCAAAACTACATTAAGTCATTGTTCTTGGCACACGGAACAAAAAAACAGAAACTTGCCCAGAACAAAAGGAGTGTTCATCAATGCGGGGACAGTGAATCCAACGCCAATTCTCATCACCAGCCACGACCAAAAATCTTTCGCAAATCCCGTTCCAATCCCGAAGAAGCATTGTATTGTTAAGTAGATGAAGAATGATGGTCGTCTCCCTATTCTGAAATATTTCATAAACATTTTTGGCTACGATGGTATAGTACTTACTCAGACTAAATGATACAATTGTGCTTGTGCTTACGAGTCTTGCAAATTCCCAAATACGTAGTTTCCGACTATTCCGGACACACCAAGAATAACCAAAGCGAAAGTCGGAAGAAAGCTGTTGTCGCACACGGTATTCCACTGGAAAGAGAAAGTTGTGACATTTAAATATTCATAGAATAATCTCCTTATTTATTTTGGACTCTAAAAAAATAATTACTACGTAGTCTTTTCCCTATTTTCGAAGCAGATCAGTCTTATTCTCTTTTATTATGGAATCTTTTAATGTGACATCATATTCATCTTACTTTTTCCAGGAATATTAGAGCTTACTTCTGACACTATCGTGGAGGAGTAGGTTGAAAGATCGTAGTTCCATCCGTACTTGCATGGAATAACTGGATAATATGACAGTGATGATGCATTGTTGGTAGCACCACTTCCAGAAGGGTTTGTATGATCCACATCATCATAAATCTTGATCAGCGTGTCAGATCCATTCATTAATGCAGCTAGGGCTGTTACTTCATCCAAATCGTACATTTTACATTGACTAAACACCAGTCGTCCATCTCTTTCTTCTAATGGAACACTGTCAAAATATTGTCAAAAATATGAAATACCTACGGTTCTAGTGTATACCAGGATCGGGCTTGAAATGTTGCCTTGAAAGGATGCAAAATACAAAACGACTTTCACTACGAAATTCCATTTTGCCCCTTTTCATCATTATGTTTTATTCATCCTAATACACATACATACATACATAGCATGCACTAACAATACATCTTCCCTTCTCCCATGTAAAGCTTCTATGAACAGACGTTTTATTGGGATGCGTTGGTATTAGGTATGCATTTAAGCACGCTTGCTGGCTCCAAAAAGAAAGAAAATGCGTGCGGGGCACAATGGGGCCACTCAAGTTAACATCTTTCATTTTCTCTTTCTCATAAATAATAGTACCGTGTAACACCGTTCCAATGGCAGTTCTTCCCATGCTTACCTTATATTACGAATTTCCTCGGCAGTGTAATTCAGTGCCTCTAGGTATGGGATTCGGCAGTAATGATCTGGAGTGGCAGACATGAATAACTAAAACAAACGTGAAATTTGTAAATTAAATATTTATTGATTTTAATCTATCATTTGATGCGAAACAATTAATGTATATGAATATTTAAAGTA
>JAHZNI010002859.1:0-13562 GCA_027744415.1 Seira ritae
ATTTTAACACGTCCCTCAGAAAGCTGGAAAGTTTTGACAGTCTGATCATTGGTCCTCCAACGAAGGATGCAAAATTGCACGGCTCTAGAGGTGCAGAGGTGGACAGCTCAGATGATGACTTACTGAATGACAACCTGGATTCTCAGAAGTGCACCAGATTGGAATTCACACTTGCTCCTAAAGCAACGACCGGGGAAAGCTCTTCTCAGTCCAATACTTCATTTATCAAAGATCTTCGGAAAAATTCCGCAGATGCTCCGACAAAACAACTGAATGCGAGTGCCAGTTCTACTAGCATACAAGTGCTGTACAAGTCTCAGTACGTCAACTTCTCTCTATGCAGACGCATCGAAAATATATTATGCAAAACTCATTGATAATTTGATACCTATATGTGTTTTAGGGAAAAGGTGGTCCCGAAGAAAAGCAAAAGTTTGCATGAGACCTGTAAAGCTTACTTGCACAAGCTATCAAAATCTGTTTCCCACGTCCTCCGTCAACCAAAATCCCGCCGGATTTTCCCTGAAAGATTGATCTACACTGCCACGTAATTCGCAATTGATAATATGAATTAGTATCATAATTTTATTGGGATTAGATCGTGTCTGCATATTTCATCAATAATTTCTTAAAAGATCTATGAACGAAGCTCCACCCACGAGTTTTATGGTGGCGAACTCAAACCTCTCTAAAGGAGACGGCCTTTCATCATCAGACTCAGTCGTTGTGGAAGGAGGAATGCCTTTAGATGATTCTCCTAGTAATAATCTTGCAAATTCCGGAAATGGAAGCTCTAAAAGATGGTTCCACTCCTTAAGCCGTATTTTTAGAATCAAGACTACCAAAAAGTTGTCCAAAACATCGACGGGGGGAAAGGAGTAGAAATTGCGTAATGATAATGAAATATATTGTATAAGGTACGCCGGTCGGCCTAATTTGATAATGTTGGTATATTACAGAGAGCTTTAATTATTTAGTATTAATGAAGAAAGTGTTAATGCTATTTGCTTCAGGAAATTAGCGAATAAAAGAAAACAACATATCATGCAATATTTATTCATCGAAAGATTTATTAAGTCAATCGAATGAAATGTTGTCAATAAATTATTGTAATATACACAAAAACAATGAATTTTGACTGGAGACATCTGGAAAATTACATCAAAGGTGGTACATCTTTTTCCATTAAAGACTTTAATTTTCCTTGGTTCATGCTATTCCGCCTGGAAAGGTTTTGTCTGCTCTTAATGGCCAGAGAAGCGGGAGGCAATGCGGAAGCTGATTTTTCTACTCTTCCAGGGGCGTGTGGGAAATGTTTGGATCTCAAAGCTGGAGTGGAACTGGCGGAACCTTTAGGTGCATACTTTCCTGCTGCAGAACTAGTGCTGTAACATTTCATACAAAAACAGTTTTTGTCTTAATTTTTGAATGATGACGATGATGAATGTAATTTTGTAAAATGGAGTTACTGAATGTGTGTCAAATCAACCACTGGTTTTCCATGCCACACAACCGTACTGATTTCATAGACCTTCGGCATAGTTATCAGCAAATGACCCGTGACTTGAGATCTCTGAGCGAAGCTAGAGTCGGGCTTCACTTCTTCAGGTAACACCAACTGGAATATCTTCCCTTTCATTGTGACTTTCACGTGGAATGGCTGTACATCCGCATCAATCAAAGATGTGCACATATGCCTTAGAATAAAAAAATATTTTGCATTCTTAAAATAAGTACGTGAAAAGAGAAGAAATAATGCCAATTAAATTTCACTGGGGAAAAGAGACTCTTCCTACTTTGGAACAGCTAGATCTAAAACCAATTGACTTCTTTCGCATTCGTCATGAAGGGAAAAAGAGACTTTTGCTTCGTTGATGTTGAGAGGCTTCCCATCAGCATTTGTCAGTTTTCTTGAAGGCTTTTGCTTTCTTGTATCTTTTGGTCTCTTCTTTTCGTCCTGCTTTTCAAGACGGCGTATTATTTCCTTCCTAACTTGTGGAGTGTTTGGGGCTTTCCGATTCCAAAATTCACTTCAGAGGATAAATGCATTAGGTAATACAATATTGGAAAGTTAAAGCAAAATCGAATCTAACTTTTCTGTC
Organism: Seira ritae; assembly: GCA_027744415.1. Classification (NCBI taxonomy): domain Eukaryota; kingdom Metazoa; phylum Arthropoda; class Collembola; order Entomobryomorpha; family Entomobryidae; genus Seira; species Seira ritae. Next base: position 2,103 of record JAHZNI010002859.1, read on the forward strand.
TACCTATCCTCTTCGTCATCGTCGTCCCGATCGTCACTGACTTTGTCGGAGGAAGTCGTTGTACTAACGGCACTTTCTTTACCTGAGAGAGCAGTGTCTCCGTGCCTATGCCTGTCTTCGTGGTCGTGATCTTCGAAGCAAAAAGAAGACGAAATAGAAAATATTTTAAGATTTTTTTTTATTTTGATGAAAAATGCTTCGCTTTCACTCACCGAGAAAGTATCTCTCCTGTTGCTTTATAATTAGCTCTTCCAGCTGCTCATGAACTTGAAAGGCCTTGATACGCTCTGATTTTGTTATTTCGCGACCATCCAAACTTTTCAGTTGAGGCAGAGCTCCAATCACATAGTCCCTATATCCGGGAAAGTCATGACACGGGTTCCCAACAAGATATCTACAAATTAAATTATCATTATGCCTTATAGTCATTTTCCTTTCTCCAGAAAAGATACGCATCTTTGGAGAAAAGGAAATGCTTACAACTGCTCCAGATGCGGCAAATCTCGCAATGATTTTACGGTCGTCAATTCTGCCACGAAATTGAGTGTCAGATCTAATTTTCTCAATGATTCGCATCCGTCCAAGTTCTCGATCCTCTCAACAGTGTTCAAAGCCAGGTTTAGATATTCTAGACTTTTCAGTCTTGACACATTTTCTGATTTGAAATTAAATCTCGTACATTTAGTTAGCCATAAATATAATTGAGTTGTCACAAGGAAAATTATTTTTTATACCAATTTTGCTGATGGCATTATTCTGCAAAAGTAATATTCTCAGATTTCTGCAGACTTTATCAATGAGTTCGATCTTCTCTAACTTCTCTTGGTGCAAGGCTAGCTCTTCCAACGAATGAATTTCTCCTTCATTATGCTCAGACCTTTTGCGGAGCAGTTCCATTGTGACTAAAAAAGACAGATTTGATTATTTTTGGCAGTCTTAAAACAATAAACTCTGAATCAGTAACTGTTTTTGATTATCTAAAGTGTTCTTACTTCGCCCCATCTTGATTAAGACGCAGTCACTTTTGATTAGCCAAGAATCGAAAAGAGACTTTTGACTGCTCTGAAGTTTTTTAAACGTGATTAAAACTTAAAAGTTATAAATATGCTAATATATAATCGCTTAAAATTATGCTATGTACTTGTAAGGGACTACGATTATGAACAGCTACGTCTACATCTAAAACCTATGTGCATTGTAGAATGAATCAGGAGATTTCATCCATCCATATAGCTTTCTTCCGAGTTTATTTACAAATCCAGGATCAATAAAGTTTCTTGGAGACATTAGACATTGTTGTCTTCAAAGTACAGTCCACGTTCAGCCTCAGCGAATTTTTTTGTCTTTATTAAAATGGGGATTTAAACTGCAGGGAACCCGGTAATATTAAAATTATGGTTGACCTCAAATTATTTTTTGAAAAAGTGAATTTGGTTGATTGTTAGCAGAAAATTCCAATATTCATAAATGCATGCCTCATATTACTCCATTCCCTTTCCAAAGTCTAACTAAGCTTTGGCCTAGTTTCGTAATTGCAGTATTTTGCCTTACATGACAGCGAAATATTCACCATTCATAGCCCACTCCAGAATAAATGCTCCTTAATTAGCACCTGTGTGCTTATAGGTAGTACATGTGTGTGTAGGTAATAACTACATTAAATATTCCTTGGGATTCGGGACTACTGCTGCGTTACGAACTCGAGCTGGAAGATAAGGACTAATATGAAACTCCACGCTTTTTATTGCATGAAAGAGAGGCAACTTGCTTAAATGTTGAATTTTTTATGAGTTATAAACTCATAATCACGTTTGCCTTTTCGCATTTTACCTATGAGTGATGCGATGGTTTATGAAAACATAGATAACCGAAGACTAATGGCTTTAGTTGTAATGTTACTGATTTTTGTGAACTGAACTAGACTTTTTCATGCAGTTATCCAACCCAAATGCCCAAAGCATAAATCCCCTTTTAGTACAAATACTAATTGCATGTGGTGAGGTGAAACTCGCTCAGCAGCTCAGGTAGCCAGACTAGCCAAACAGAGAGTTTTATGCATGGAGTTCTCCACGTTTGTCCGTTTGTTCGTCGTAATACATTATATTTATATCGCACTCTTTGTGTCCGTAATCCACGAGCGAGAGAGCCAATAAAGCAAAAGTCTGCGCTAAGAGCTATAAGCGGAAACTCTGTGCATGTAGTATCTCCCATCCAATCTCCATAGTCCATACATGTCCATTTTTGACTTTAATTATTTTTTCGCGTATACCTATGCTCGCAAGAATCAAGTATCCTTTCAAGCATAAAGGATAGAAGAAATCGTGACCATGTAGTACAGCTATAGAAAAAAACCAGTGTAGTAGATGGAAAAGTTTCATTTTTATCATCACTGATCTGTTAGCAATGTGTTTAACAACTAACTGCACATCGTAAAATTATCTTGATTTATTAACGTTTTTCAAATTATAAACTCCATTTTAAAAAAGTGAAATTTGGTTTATCTTAATCAGGAATTTAATACAACAAGAGTAAAGGTGGCTAACTAAAATAATCCTGTTTTAATTGAAGTGAGCGTTTTCTGTAGAATTTTTGAATGAATTTCTGGGAAAAGTAGAAGCTGAAAAGGTATTGAAAATGAATTAATGAGTTTTTGTGTTTGATAAAATGCACACATGATTTTTTTTTGTCGCCTACACACATGATTCATCAGGTGAAACATCTGTGATAATAAAAAGCATTTAATATAAACAAAAGAATGAGCAAGTGCTTCAACGAAATGATCATGTGCAGCATTTAAACGTGTATTTGCATTATAATAGAGGAGTTTTAAACTCGAAACAATCATTATGAAGTTAAGTCTCCAATTCTGAAGAATATTGTAAAAGGACAGCAATATACAATACGAGTTTTTTCGAACAAACGCCTAAAAACGTCTAGTCAGGTATAATCAACGACTTACATAATGTATTATGTATTACCAGTAATATGTTTAATTTTTGATGTGAAATAATGCGCTTATATTTTAACTTTCAGTCTAAAATGTTCCATTGAAGGTTGCGCATTAGTAAATAAAAATGGCTAGTACATTCCCCGCTGCCATCGCAAGTGAGCCCCCTCCATTGGACGCTAGTTCGGAGGATGAAGACAGCGAGGAATTTCGATCTCATGGCTTGAAATTGGACGTTCCCAGTGGTATGTTTGAAGCCTATTATAAGTTTTAATTTGATTTAAATGCTATCATTATAGGTAAAAAATGTATTATTTTGGTATATTAGGGGAGCCAACACCAGTATCAACTCCATACAAAAGACCCCAAATAAAATCCCCTGGAAAGAGAAAAAGTCTTAATGATTCCGACTCCGGAACAGGAACTCCATCGATTGATAATATAGAGGAGGATGATACAATCCTAGAAGTAACGTCGGGTCCCACTAAGGAAGATAATGTGGTAGTAGAGTCTAGCCCCGTTGAAAAGGATAGCTTTCCCAAAGAAAACGACACCAATTATCGTTATCTAAATCATAATATTGATGATAGTGGAACTGATGAAGATATTTCTTGTCCTAATGCTTTGGATGAAGTTAGTTCAGAATTTTTCGAGGCACCATCGACGTCAATCGAACAAAATTCAGATACCAAAACTACAACTAAGGATGAAAGGGAAACTGAAGCTGTAGAAGTGCCAACTTGTGCCTCTAAATTTGAAGATAGTGCAGCTAATGTTAATAATACTGGTAGCAATAACTGTGATATCAATGAGCGAGTGGAAAATAAAAAGGGAAAAGAAGAAAGTCAAGAAATTATTGAAGATGGAAGTCCCACTGCCCTACCGTCACCATCTTCAATCCCTAGTATAGAAGGTGACGGATTTGAATTACGCGAAAACTTCATTGACCCAGAAAATTGCGAATCATCTGTCGAAATAAGTGGGAGCAGCAATAACGAAATTGGCGATGTGCCGTGTGCAATAATCGAACAAACGTCATGTCACGAAGAGGAACAGCAGAACCCACAAAAGACTTCGGAGGATTCGAATCCAGATCCAGAATTCGATAATTTCTGTGCAGCACCTATTGCTTTGAAAGAGGTTGAAGAAGCAACAACATTGGATTTAAATGCAGTACATGCCGAAGCTACAGTCACTACAGTGTTTGCGGATGAGGATTTTGACGACGATGATTTTGGGGCTTTTCAGTCGATTCCATCAGATAACCTCTCATCGAGTCAAAAGAGGGTTGAGGTGGAATCTAGGGGGATTGTAGCAACTTCTACTTCTGTAACTGAAGATAATGAAGACGATGATGATTTTGGAGACTTCTCGCAAGTCCCTGCTCAGCAACAACAACAACAACAGCCTACATCAAGCCAAAACGTTAGCAGTGTTACAAATCTTAGCGCTCAACCATCATTCGATGATTCTGGAGACTTTGCCGATTTCAGAGACTGTTCATTTCAAAGTTTTCAAACGCATACCCTCTCTCAATCTTCTTCAGATATATCTCGCATCTCGTCAAAGGTCGAAACTCTTGTAAAATCCTTATTTGTGATAGAATCACCTCTCTCCGAAGAAAACGATAGTGAAAATGAGAATCTAAAAAGTATTGACAGTGAAATAAGTAACGCAAAGGACAATTTGTGGGCGCGAGTCCAAGATTTCGAGGGCAGTCAGGGGCTTATGTTCAAATGGCTCAATTGTTTGACAGAGAAACATTTACTAAAAAGCTTAAATATAGATAATAGCAATATAGTAAGTTGATTTAGTTGATGACTGTAGAATTAAATTACTTATTTTTTATTTTACTGTAATTTCTAATAAACTCTTTCTTATATAGATGTACCATGAAAAATGGGGAACGATTGAAGTCCCAAAATTCGCCGCAAGCTTAGTTCAATCTCCTCTCCAACCTCAATCATGCACTAACCAAATTGACCCTTTGATGAAAATAGACGCTCATCATTCATTGGTAAATAATAACAACAATAATGTCACTGACGAGGGAATATCCTGTCAAGACCATGGTAAGTAACGCCAGCCAATTCATCTTCATTCAAATAAAATCTATTATATTGGTTGTATTGCATAAGACAAATGTTACAGGACCATTTCGATTCTTTCATGCAGCCTTTCGGGAGCACTTTTTTGATAATAATATATTTTGTAAGAAATCACTAAAGCTTTCTCCTCGGTGAAATGCATGCAACCCACAAACACACGCTAATATTTGATGTCAGTTGATGGAAAATCAAAATGTAAATTGATTTTTGCAATGGATATGTTTGATTTTCAGATAAACCTCCTGCGATCAGTGTGGAAGCGCAAGAAATTTTAAGACAACTACCTGACCTCTCTTACATGCGAGCAAACACTCTTGTATTTCCTCAGTCATCACCGTCCGGCATTTGAACCATTAGAAAATTAGGTATAAGAAAGAAACGACAAGAATTAGATAGCTGTCGGGAAATGTATGTAATTATTATGTTATGATCTATCGGGATAAGAATTCGTCTGTACGCATAATATGCCTATTCCTTAAAAGCGAGAAGGAAGTTAGATTTTAGTTAATGAGACATTCCAGTACTAAAACACTGACCCCTGACCCGACGACAAAGATGAACTACAGAATGTTATAAAAACGAAAATGACACCAAGAAAGTATTAACTTAGAACGAGTTTAAACAAAGGTTGTGCTCTTTTTGTGGTATGTATTATTATTATTAAAATTTTGTTCTCAAAATTTTATTTGCAAAATACATAGTAATCTTGAATAACTTCAACTTGCTGAACTGATATATTATTCGGAGAAATATATAAATGCTTTTAGCAAAGACCTGATGCCAACATCACAAATACATTCGCTATAAATTAGGGATGGGTCGATCCCGGAAATTTTGAATCGAGCCAAGTCGAGCCGATCAGAGCATTTTCTGAAATTGGGATCGGTGATCGCCGAGCCGAGCTCGAGCACCTACTCAAATATTTGCTAGGGCATTTTCAACTATATTTTCGCTAATTTTGATGAAATAACTTTCATTTTACAAGTGTATACATTCGTGGAAACTTTCTAATACTTCAAATGAGACAAATAATTATTTGAAAGTGTAATTTTCTTGGTTCTCTTATCTCTGAGCAAACTTTTTACCATAAAATTTACTATTTATTAGCTCGAAACATAACTAATGATGCTCGGTCGAGCCGAGCGATCGGCATCGGCTCGATACCAATCAGATCGGTAATTCGATTGCTCGACCCATCCCTACTATAAATACATAATATTAAATGTTTACGAAATTCTTTAGTAGTCTGTATTAAAAAGGTTGGTTTGTAAGTACTTGTCTTACGGCCCTACTTGTTTTTTTCGATTAGTGCTTTTGATTTGGAATTAAATTAATTTTCGGTCACACGCATCGATTTACATAAAACAATTCAAATACCACATTCTTTAACAAAAAAAATGCATCCTTTCATTATTCCACAGAAGAACCACGAAATTGAAATTTGTTCTTATTAAAAAACATGAGTGATCCAACTATAAGTGCAGTCAATTACAGCGTATAACAATACATAATCATCATCTTTCTTCGTCAATTAATTTCCAATGTAATGCAAACCTACCCCTTCGTAACTTTTGGCTTCAACTCCATGTTTTGTGCTGAGATACACTTCTTGCGGGAAACCTCGTTGACCTACAAACCATGTCATATGATAATGATATTAAAGTCGCGTCGAGATATCTGATATCTCTAAATTGAACTTGACTTGTTCATACTCACCATGGGGGACTTTGGAAGTAAAGCAGATTTCATAAACTTCATACTCGTCGGTAGTGAAAGTAAATCTTCCCTTTTCAGCGTGATCCTTCTTCCACAAGAAGCCACCTTTTGAATCGACAACCTACAAACAGAAAAAGGAAAAAATAATGCAAAAGGAACGAAACGAAATGCAAAATGAAAAGAGTGAGTTAAGTTTTAAATTGAGATCAATTACCGCTAAATCGACAGTCTGTCCAGGAACTTCCGTAATTTCATAATCCCCTGACACAAGAACATCCTTATGAATCTCTTCACGTAAGCATTTCTGACCACTGGGCTGAAGGTGGAACATTAACGAATTCACTTCGTTGATGAGAACAGCACCAATGAGCACAATAACGGCAGGAGCCGTGGGCAAATAATCAAGCTTCATCTTGTTGGACAACTAAAAGATCTGATGAGAATTCGATGCCGGGTGATTAGATATCTAGTTTTTGATACAAAACACACCACATTATTAGCCTTTCTTTTTGCCCGTAGTATAGGTGGTGGTGGGGATAAATTTCCACTTGCCTAATATGCATCATATCATCAATCATGTTTTTAAACAGTCCAACTACAATTAATCAGGGTTGGAGTTGGAACTCATTCTTACCTGTCCTGTCAAAAAGACACGACTCGCATTTGGGTTCAACAAGTGTCTAATTCTAACGTCCAAACATGTAGAAAGTGGAAACTTAAAGTTTAACACTGACACTGATTTCAAACCTCTTTCTCCGAAGACTTTCCCTTTTCAGATCTGCACAAAATGTACAATGCTGAAATTCAGCAGCTGAATACTTTCTCGTTTGTTGACAGATGCGAAAAATATCTTTTCCCTTTTATGATGAGTTGTACTTGTTCTATCTTTTATAAGGGATAATTTGAATTTCCCTCGCTTCTCAAGCAAGCATTGTAAAAGACCAGAAGATGGCCAAGCTTGCCTGCAGAAGCAGGCAGACATGTCTTGCGTCTCTGGCTATGGTATTATATTATAGCGTCGTCGCGTCGCGTCAGTAGTATATGGGGTAAGCCGGTACCGGCTTTACACGGGACGGGACAGGACATAAAAGTGGCATTTTTGCCTTGTATTGTATTGAGGTGCATTGGACTCGGATCCATCATTCTTCTTGGAAGAAAGAAGAGTAACGAACGAATTAAAGAAGGCCTTGAGGTGTTTTTGTGTGATTATAAAATCACAGAGAAAATATAAAGTTGCATTTAATTTTCAGTAAACTCACGTATTTTTAAATAGACAATTAAGTGTTAGAAAGTTTCGTGTCGCGAATTAATTTATTTAGTGAAGGTTTTAGAAAAATTTTGGGGGAATCGGAATCTTCAGGAGGCTGAATATAGAAAATGGCCGATAGTCGTAAGCTTGTAAAATTATAATTGCGTAAAAAGTTCGGTGGCTAACACACGTGTAAACCTGTAAACCAATTATGAGTAATAATTTTCAAATCTTTTCTGCAGAATATCAAGCTGGGGGGTATGGTAGTGCATATGGCGGACCCCCTGGTGCTCCCCCAGTTGGAGGAGGATATGATCAAAGCGGTGGATATGGAAATGGTGGAGCTGGTGGTTGGGGTGGTGGCTCTGGCTATGGCTACGATAACGCGCCTCCCGCACCTCCTGCGCCGCCGGCTGTTGTTGGAGCGCGAGATGGATTCGGGGGCAATGCTTCAGGTTACGGAGGAGGTAAACTTGATAAATTTTTTGATAAAAGTCCGAGATCTTTTGTTAATAAATTCTTGGTTGAATTTAAAGGTTATGGAGGTGGAGACTATGGACAGTCAGCTCCAGGCGGCGATTATAATTCGGGATCGTATGGATCAGGTGGACCATCAGGAAATCAATATTCGGGAGGGTCAGGTTATGGTCCTGGCGGTTACCAACAAGAGAGGAGGAGGTGGCGGTTACCAACAAGGAGGAGGAGGTGGCGGTTACCAACAAGGAGGAGGAGGTGGCGGTTACCAAGGAGGAGGTGGCCGAGGCAGTTACGGAGGAGGATACAAGTAAGTCGTTTGGTTTATTAGAAGTATACTTTAGCCCGAGTAAATCACATAATAATATCGTGATTGATCTCATGAATAATTCAAACTTCGAACCAGTATAATATTTCTATCAGTATCAAAGCAAGAAATGAAAGTATTTAAGTATTACGATACATCCGCGACTTGATAATCAAAGGAAAAAAGAAATATTTAACCAAAATATCTCTGACCTGACCTGTATAAAAAATGGCAAAATAATAATATGTTGTAGACTTAACGAGTAATTAAGGGATTATAAAAAATTTCGAATGCTAAACTTTTGAAGGAAACTAACTTCGTCTACGAGACATTGACAGTTTAAAAGTGCGTGTGGCGAATACACATGAAAATATCCTTTCGTTAACATGTTCAAAAAAGAAATAATTTACTACTTTACTTAATTGTGAGATGAACGTAGAAATGAATACTAGGAAATGATTTGCTAGAAATCTGAACTTAAAAAATTCTTGATATTGCTGGGTGAAAGTAAAACAAGTATTTGATTTTCCACATTATTTGTAAATCTATGTTTTTTTGTAGAAAACGTCGAATGCATAAAAGTAAAACTATACTTTTTAGCATAGCAAATACGAGGCTAAAAATACGTAGCAGTGTAAATGTGTACTAACATGTTGGTTCATTTCATCAAAAGTTTGAAGTTGAAAACTTCGTTCATGGTTAATCTTGGTCACAATTTTAAATAAACAATTCTTGAAGTATTGTAAATTGTAAATGGGACAAAAATTCAAAGTTGAGAGAGAGGTTCGTCCAATGATGCGATAGAAAATTTTAATGCATCCTGATTGGTCCTGGTTTAGTCAAAGTAATACAAAAATGCATGCTAATTGGTAAATAATTCAATTCAGAAATCGTTTTTCTCATGGTTTGCAAACAGAATCTGTTTGCTTTAATAAATGTGGTTTGGAGTTGTTTTTGTCGTCACTACAGGTACTTGATATCGGGTAACAACGTCGTGGAACACCGAGGAGGTGCATCGATACAGACTAACACACTTGATATGCGTAGAGCTGTAATGTTGTAAAAAAGTTTAAATGATTTGAAAATGGATAACAGCTATTCTCAGTCAGTAATGCGCTCGTAATTTAATTTTTTTCCTTTATTTTGGAAGTCCTGATTTATTGCATTCAATTCTTGAGTTCTTTATTAATTTTTTCGTGATTTTTTCTTCGAATTTTTTTAAAAGATCGTATGTAACTTCAATTTAAAAAGTTCGTTCAAAATGATGGTGAAAGTAAAATGAGTAGGGGCTTGTAAATTCAAATGCAAGCCGAAGGCAAATAATATGAAAATTCGGTTTACAGTTTATGAAAGTTATCCTAATTTGGTAAAACTTTGTCTAATGATTTAATGAGTCAAGTGAAGTAATTACATAAGTGAAGGGTGTAATGGATAATTAACTTCGTGTCGGTGATTTGGGAATTGGAAGTCTATTATCTTCAATGCAATGGAAGGAAAATTGAAGAATGAAAGAGTCTCATCCAGTGTTTCTATCTCTTTTAGCTCCGGGTCTAAGCAAGGGTCGTACCCTTCCAAAGGTAACCTTTACGTTGTTGAAAACCGTTTCTTCTGTCTACCACAAACAGTATACTTTACTTTACTATATATTTATGTATTATCGGTATCGCGAATTTATCTTCTATATATGTGTTTGATGTTGGTATTATGTATTTGTTGTTGGTGGAATGAATGGTGCACTTCTTTACTTTTATTATGGTCGGTAGCGTGACGTTATACAACGAATTGGCGTATTTGGCATATATATTGGCTAAAACCGCGGCTTTCGTCGCTATATTATTCAGTTGCTTAGTGCTAAAAACCATTCATGAAGTATATTTTGCAAAGAGTGGCGCGGCGCAGGGGTTCGAATAGAGCGTAACCCTCGATACATTGACAAATTACAAAGTACGATTATCGAGAAAGAGGGTTTCAAAAAGCATGTTTTGCGCTACAGACTTCATGAATAGGCCCTAACGACTTGACTGAGAACCCGACTCTTTGTTTCTTAAACATGTTTTCAAAGACTGAAGAACGAAGACTCAAGTTTTAGTCAAGAATCAAGAATTACTTCTATTCAAAAATTTGAAAACTTTCCCTTTATGCTTTTAGTTTATACACACCCTGCTATATTCCTACCTTATATTGTCCAGCTATGACAAGTTTCACCTTTTCCTTTGACCCTATTAAGCCACTAAAGATACTATATATGCATTTAAGGTCAGCTAGTACGTGATAATGAAAAAATGCTTTATGCTTATCCAGGATCAAAATGGTAAAAACAAAAAGTTCATCAAAGTGATTTCGAATTTGCGTTTAGATAAGCATCCAATCAAAATATGTTCAGATTATGTATTGTACCCTGTTTAAGCGTTTAAAAGGTAAAGGTCTATTGCATGATTTTACGGAAGTACAATATCGGCTAAATTCAATTCCATGTTATGTCGCCTCAATACTTGAGTATATTTCGAGTTAATCAAAATATAAAAAATTACACTAAGTGGGATGTTTATGGTTGAATTGATTAATCATGGGCACGGTAAATCAAGTGACGGTACATCTAAAGAGTTAGGAGTACATGATAGAAAAGCATGAAACTGAAACATGAGTATTTGCAAGGATT